>JAODPA010068706.1:0-10116 GCA_025585075.1 Nepenthes mirabilis | reverse complement strand
TAACATATTTATGAAAAAAAATGACATTTATATTATTTAGGGATTAGTCATTTTAATACCTTATAAGATGGTCAGATTCTGATCCTCAATGGGTTGTTCTCACTTTTTTTTTTCTTCATTTTGGCGATCAACTGCTTCTTTGATTTATTCTGTGGTGTATGTTTTGCGATAAAACATAATTCAGGTTTTTAAATAAGTTGTTTCTATGCCTTCCTAAGTCAATGGATCATCTTATCTTTTTCCTAGTGATAATGGACATTTATTCTAATTGAAGAATAGAAACATGCAAATAGAAACAAGTGAGCTCCCTCTGAATTAGAATTTTCTTGTACTTTTGATCATCATATGTGATGGGTCCGTTGCTCATAAATCGACTTAAATATCAAAACCCACAGTGAGGAAGCTGTCAGAAAGTTTCAGCCTAGGAAGAGGGCCCGTAAGCAAAAGGGGCAGGCTCAGGACCTGAACAGCAGCCCGGCTAACCCAGTCGGCCCAATTGAGACAGCCGATGATCCTCTTTTCGCACACTTAAACAACTTACCATAATGGTCGAAACTACCTGACAGATATTCCAAAAATATTCGCCCATGTACGTATGATTGTTCCCAAAATGACAACTACTATAATTGTGGTCAAAGAATCGTCTAGAAGAAAGGGATATCTGCCAATATTCGGGGTTGCTTTGTCAAGCACCCGTGAGCTTTGGCGCCCAAACAACCTTCACCTTTTATATATCTACTCCTTTCTCGCAGAAGGGGGGTGGACACACACTCGAGAGTTTGAGCACATAGGGAAGAAACCCTAAGAAAACAATATATATGATAGGCCAATGGAGTAACCATTCTCGCCTCGATTACACAGAAAGGCCAAGAGTTCTCTATCCCCCTCAATGCCACTAACTCCTAGTGCGATCCTTCTTCCTCTATCTCTTAAGTCGCTCCTCGTTGAGCGCACCTGTTGGAATCAAGTCTTCTACTAGCCCTTAGCGACCAACGCCATTGACGGCCTAGACGACGGCCAACAAAGTCCAAAAATTAGAAGAGAGAAGAGAAAAGCCCTGCGGGAAGTAAACCAAGGCGAAGACCCAGAAGGCACGCCGACTTTCACATTCTCGAGATGTCCCCTTCTCCTGTTCTTACTCCAATTGGCGTCTGTAAGGGCCTCATCCCCGTACCGAATCCTCCACTATATGACCGGAAAAGTCGACTTAAGCAGCTGGGCATAAAGGGCCATTCCACCTGGAGACGAAAGGGAGACTCTACAAAGTCTCTGCCTTCATCGTTATCGCCAAGAGGTCATTCCCACCTTTGTTCAGTCACTCCCCTTGAGGGTTTGCTACGCCCTTCCATACAACAGCCAGTCTCAAGTGGAAACACTCCAAGTCGCCCTCACCCGAGTGCACCTCATGAACCGCTTCTAAGTTGGACGCACCTCTGAGTCACCCCTCAGTCAGGTACACCTTGAAGTTGCCCTTCAATCGGGTGCACCTCTAAGCCGCCCTTCAGCCGGGTGCGCTCACACTCAATCCCCCATCACATGCATCCACACATTCTCTTATATTTTTGTATCTTTCTATTTATTTGAAAAAATATCTGATTTAAACGTTGGAAAATATATCAATGAGTAAGTTCCACTGATTCTCTAACCTTTTGTTTTTAGTTATGTTGTGTAGGGTCCGGGTTCAAAGAGACAGGGACTAGATTAGCTCTAGTTCGATTTGACGTAAAAGATCGAGTAACTCCCTAACCCATACAACAATTCAAATTTAGGGATGTATCATTGGTACCATTTGTGAAAATGATTAAAAAGTCTTCCTCCTCGACTATAAGAACAAACACTGTCAAAATTCTAGGTACGATCCAGTACACTAGTCGGATGCGTAGTCATCCATGATAATGATCCCTCATTGGGTAGCCATATGAGCAAACGAACGACCCCAAGCGTGCAAGCACTCACTATTCAACTGGGTGTCCAGGAAACTACACCCCACTTCTCGAGGACAGCAAATTGGCGGCAAGCAGATGTGATATGCCCGAATCCAAACAGATAGGCTGATGATCCACTTTAGCTTGACTTGTCGGCAATCTAGTTCAGCATCCAGTCAGATTGACTAGCTAAGGATTCAATTTGGCATCCGGCTTGCCTAATCATCTGGATCCCATTCGGCATCCAACTGGTTTGATTGATTAGCGACCCAATCTGATTCGGCCTGTCTGATTGGTCCACAATTTAATCCGACTTTAGAACGAACTGATAGTAATCCGGTCTTTCGACTTGGCAATCCGGTCACCCCAATCCAGTAGTTTGGTCGTCCTTCAGATTTGATAGTCCGGCTGTCCACGACCTCAACACCTCGGTTACTCCTCGGGCAAGGCTTCGCTTGATCGCCCATCGGACTCGACTCCCAGTTGACCTTCAAAATGGCTGCTGGTAGCTCAATGCGAGCACGAAGACCACAATACTCCATCTCAGTATTGAACTCGCTCGACTATGCTATCAATTGGGTATGGCCCACACTAGGGCAACCTATAATCCAACATCAACATCATGTCTGCCCCAAATCGTTCGCATCCATCCAAAGATGTAACGCTGGGGGCTCCACCCACCGACCTCTAAATGATCGAAGAGAGCTAGTATCCTTAGAGGATCCAGTGGCCTGAAAACCTTGAGGCCCGGACAGCTCGGGCGATAGGGCCCAACCGTAGCCAAATAGCCAACTGAGTTGCTAAAGGCAAGTAGAAGATTGGGACACCCTTAGATGTAGAGAGCTCTGCCCCCTGTGCACGGCCTCCCATGCCAGAAGACGCTGCCTATTCGTTGGCCGAACTCCTCTCCCTTCCAACACCAGAAGGTTACACATCAGCAAATAAGTGCTATCTGTACTCATAATCTAACCAACACATCGGCCAGTGACATCGTCTCAATGGAGACAACCTACAGGTAGCCATGATGATATTAAATCTTCCTTGGAAATCACGCTTAAGTGGTTATGGGTCCTACGCACCCAAGTTGACGGCTGGTGGCTGGGGGCTCCTTCTTCCCATACACAAATCTCAACACTCTCAAAAGGAGAAGCTGAAGAAAAAGACTACTCGCCAAGGAAAATCTTATTTGTTTGACGACCTCAGTATTTGGGAGGATCCGAACGATAGGGCTCACCCCCAGTGGAAAAGATTGACTAGGTCCCAAAATACATGACAAAAGCCCAAAGCGGTGATACATTTGCCATTCTCGAGATGACCGGCGATATTATGCCCACAACGAAGACTCCTACAGCGCTAACAGGTATCCAACCGTCCCCTCACGGGAGCTAGAGGATTGACCAAAGAGATGACCGGCGATGACCAGTGTTTGGCCATCGCCGGAGCAAGTGGCCTAACCGGGGGCTTGGCAATGTTAGCCCCACGAGAATGCCCCTCATTGGCCCCATGCGGATTATCAGATCATGCAAAAATTGTCACTATGTTCACAATTGGGGCTCGAAATGCTCGACTAATTACCCGCCACACTAGCCAAAGACGTCCTTATGGCGAGACCCCTCATCGGGTAACTATGCTGACAATTGGCCCTAGGGCGTGTAGAGACTTAGTGTACGGATCAACAGCCTTTTTGAACTGCATGCGTCCGTTTGAAGATGCTATGCTGGGGGCTCCGCCCTCCGTCGTCCCATCTAATCGGTGCGGACTAGTACATGCAAAAGAGCTAATGGCCTAATGACCTCGTGGCTTGGGCGGCTATGAGTGACAGGGCCTAGCGTCGACTAAAAGACCAATAGAGTCATAAGCTATGAAATGAAAGCCCAGAGCCACAAAGCCCATGTCGTTCCCGCAACGGCAGGGGACCACCTACTAGAGATGAAACTCTACGGCCAAAGAAGACACTTTGGCGACCAAGCCAAGTAACCGTTCAAGATGAGGACTCAGTCATCACCATCTTCTTGTAGTATCCAGGAACAACACCTCTAGTCCCTCAAAAGAAGTTCCGTCCTGGCATCTCTATTGGATCACTTTTGCCCACTATTTGGTTCCCCTAGAATCGTAAGTTTTCGACGTAGTGTCGAAAACTGTCTTGAGTGCCCATTATTCCACGTCGGAAGACACTTCCCTCTCAATGACTAAAGTCCACCCCTGAAACCTATAGGTCGTGTGTTGACTATAGCGACTACCAGCCCCAAGGGCATAATGCACCATCCACCATAAATACTAATAACAATTCCACACCGAATCCAGGTAAGTCTTGCATACATCATACTAAGTGCTTGAATCATACTCTAATCAATCAAATAACTCTTTGTTTATTGTTTATCTAGTCGTACGAATACTTATGTAACATTGTATAAAATCATACGACCTAGAATGTTCCTAAGTCGGGTGAATTCCCATTTACCAGCTACCAAACCTCGGTCTTGAACCAAGTGGCCCAGAGATTATCGAATTTAAACCTCAGTGCCGTATCAAGTGGCCCATATATGGTCAGATTTGAACATCGATCCCATACTAAGTGGTCCATATGCGGTCAAATTTGAACATTAGTCCATCACTAAGCAACCCATATGCAGTCAAACTCAAAACCTTAGAGGGCATTGCAATATGAGTGTGACAACTCCCTCCTTAAGTGACAAACACCATCAGTCTACAATAGGGGCCGACGCATGAAAATCACGACGTTCTCTGATCGAACCGAGTGCCGAGGGCACATGTGGGCGACGGCCTTGGCTAGCAAAAACCCAATGACGATAGCCACAAGGCTTAGCCAGGAACCACATGTTCCCGGCACCACAACCTCCCCCCAGCAGGAGCGAGTGCAGCTTAGGGTGCACGACCAAATTGACCCTGATGGCAACAATGTCAACAGTGCTAGCCCAACTCTCCATCTCTCTTACTATTCACTCCCAAATCGCGTCCTCACAGCAATGTGATCCAATCCAAAGCTTGAGATTTCTCCTCAATAAGATTTTAGACCTCGCATAAAATTCAGGTAGCCTACGGTCAAAGCGAGTGGTTAGCATCGGACTCTGCGGTGCCTTAGCAACAGTACTTAGCCATCGAGTAGCACAATGTCAAACAAAAAAGCCCGACACGGAATAGAAACGTCAGTAACAATAATCGAAGCGATATAGCTACTTCACTAAGGAATCAAGGTATACATATCTGAAGGTATCTGACGGCCTCAAAAGTTACAAGATGCTACGTACGCCTACGGTATAGTCAGATGATTATCCTATAGTCGAGGGTCCCTCGAAGAACGTGGCACAGGCCCTCTACCCTCTCTTATCAGGAAGCCAATCAAGTCGGAGTGGTGAGAAGCTCCAACATTTCTCAAGTCCAGAAAGCCAACAAAGAAGTCAAGCATAACCAAGGAGACTATCTGTCTGCAAAAATAGATACCCTCCTAAAACCGCTCCTCCATGATTGAGACCACCTCCTCCAAATAGAGCCTAGTCCGTAGCTCACCCTCAAGTGATGCGATTTTATCCATAGTTTGGGCATGGGCCTCGTAGAGCTCTCTTAATCTCACCTTAGACTCAAACAGAGCCTGGTCAAGGTGGTTGGCACATGCTTAATTTTGCAGTGTGTCACCGATAGCAGCATAAACCCGATGCTCGATCTCCTCGGTGACGCGATTGGTGTGTGCATGCAACAAGCAAGCAATATCGTCTCCCTGTAAGGGCACGACCTTCTCCAACCAGCGAGGCACCCTTTGAGACTGTCAAACAGAAAAGAGGGGTTAGCTAGAGATGATATCGATAAAACATATATATAGAGATCCGTACTACTTTTCAACTAGACGGGCATACCTAACGGGAATACTTGACGGATTCAAGACTAGAGGTGCCCTTAAGGCGCCATGAGGCTATAGGAGTGGATCGCTCGGGTGCCGTCCTTCCTCTGACGTGACTCCATTCACTGAGTACTCTTATTCGTTTTCCTCCACCGTTCACCCATCTCGACTTCCTTCCCCGGTATAAGGCCCAGGGAAAGATGAAGATGACTCTCCTCATGCCAGGGTGATCAAAGTTGGAATGTCGATAACGTCTCGATCACCCATCCAGAAGACAGTAGTAAAAGTAGAGATGCCTGCGGAAGTCACACGATAAAAAGAATGGTTGAGGGCTAGCACTTAAATAGACAATGTCTTAACCTAGCAGCAACGTCATTTAGAAATGCTGAAGCAGCATGTCCTAATAGTGGCCTCTCCACTTGCCCTCACCCTCGAGTGATGCGGCGCATCTACCCGTTGCCTTGTCATGATGACCGATGAAACATCCCTTGTGCAAAGTATTAACAGCCAGCAGTCCTAGCGCACAAATCTGCTACTCGGCAGCGCAGTGCTAGTCATAACAACTTGACATGTCATTTTCTAAGAATAGTAGATCAATAGCACATGGCCCCGGCAGACTCGGGACAAGTTTGGCCAGCCCCTGTCCCTGTCAGTGGCAGAGACGAGTAGCTGTGAGCCAAATTGTCAGAAAAATGAGTTTCCAGAATACTGGACTACCAAGACAGTATAACTCAAGTGGCAGAAGACAAATATTCTGAACGCTCCAATCATTCGCACCATATAAAAACATTGGAGCCATAAAGACAAAAGTACTTAGTAGTACCATTTGTCAGGTCCTTTCTACAAAGTACAAGCTCGAGACAATGAATGTACATCATCATAAAGGAATAAAAGTATATAGAATGATGATTTGACTTCGAAACCTTGCCCGGCTAGAGTGAGCACCCCGAAGGGCAAGCAGGTGCATATCCCCAAAAAAATGTTTCAGAGGAGAGAGCAACATGCTTGAGCAAGTAAGGATCATGTGCACTGCCACCCTCTTGCTACTAAAGCAGGAAGCACATACCAAAGTCCTCGCTAGCCAGAGCGGGGCATGACATATCGATTCCATCTTGGGAAGCATCCACTGAAATCGGCCACAGTCACACAGATCCATACACTAGGCCCAGTGCAGCATTGATTGCCCTGAGGACTGGCGTGAACTTAGGGATGTTTCCCCACCAGTAAGCTCCGACAAAGGCCCTCTATCGCTAACTGGAAAAGGAGGACTCGACACGACCGTTTAAAGAGACGGGGACTGGATCGGCTCCAATTCGACTCGACACGAAAGATCGAACAGTTTTCTAACCCGTACAACAACTCAAATCTAAAGACGCATCAATATGTTTTCAGAATGAACACATAATTGAACCAATTGATCAAAGTGTTCTTCCTACCATGACAGTGACAATGAGTATTTCCACACAGGCCATCTGTAAGCATCTTCGAGTTGCATACATTTGTCATTTGGCTACTGGTGGCTATACATGATGGGTTGAAGATCTACGTTTAAGATCTTCAACTTGGTTTTCATGTTCCATCAATGTTCTTCATGACATTTAAGATCTGCATTTGCTCATTTGAAGGGAATGAATCCTTGAACTTCAAACTTCAGCAGAATGAATATCTTCTTCAAAGCTCCCATACCGTGTTTTAACTCCAGAGGCAAAGATTACAGGATTAGTAATTGGAAAAATCATGACAATCATCCAGTTAGGGATTCAGTCAATTGATCTCCCAGGTTGATTTGTGAAAGTAGTTTTTCACTGGAAATGCTTCAGTATCTATTGAATTACAGGGATATGAAGAGTGGTTCGACTTCCAAGTCAATGACTGCCACCGAAGGTAATTCAGTACGTGTTTTTACTATCAAGATTATCGCTGCGTGATATGATGATCATGGATTTGAATAATAAAAGTATTTTCTTACTAAATGGAAGTTAAAATTGTGTATTATGACTCAAAAGTAGTCTGACCATTTTCTAGACTCAATAGCAAGAGTTTCACATATTAAACTGTGTTATTATCGTTGCTTTTAAATGTTTTGTCAGCTCACAATAACAATTCTAGTTATTGTTACTGTACAAATATAGTGAAGAAACTTAAATATAGACATCCCATACAAAATAAAATTTGCTCAATTTAAGTTAATTTATGCAACACTGAGATGTAATGGTGAATATAAATATTTTAAAAAGAATTCTATGAACTTGATGACAATCTTGAACTTGATTAGCCCTTCTTATGTCTATGAACTTGATGAAAACACCCAATCAACCAGAAAGAAATGATGAGTTAAGTTATAATTAGCCCAACTGAAATTTAACAGTTCTCTTCCTCCTATTTAGCAGAAACAAGATCATTGGTGAAATGGTAGAGTTATTGCTAATGGCCTGTTAATAATGAGTTCTGACCATTAAAATAATAGTTTGCATAATATAAATTGTAAGTAAGATTATGTAAAATAAATTTAAAGATAAGTCTCACTCTTACGTAAATTATAAACGATCATATGATTATACTTTTATAATACTTAGTACTATTCACTCTTATTCTAAATTTAATTTCGATACATTAATAAATCAAATATATATACATAATAGGGAAAAAATACCCCTATTTTGTACGGATGAACAAACAATAGGTATTAGTATCATTTATTTAATTTAAAGATATTCATCGTGTCATTCTTAGTCACTCTTTAAGCCTTGTCTACACAAATCAAATGCCAATATAATTAAAATAATTTTGACTAAACAAGAAATGCAGTTAAATGATGAATTATGAATGGCACTCTATAAAATAAGGAGAAAGTCACAAGATATACTAGCTAAACAAATAGAAGGCCATAGAGTATATTTTCCTTACTAATTCTCCATCTTTGTAAATAGAGTTCTTCCTTCTTGTTCTCATTAAATATCTTTCTTTGATCCTCTAAAGTTTGCAAATCCTTCCGAACCTAATTGCCAAAGCGTAGCAAAAATACTCTAAGTATCAAAGACAAAATACAATCACTTTATGTGTTTTTCATGTATCAGTATGTGTCTTTCTGGCGTTAATTAAAAAGCCTCGATTATAACCAACCAGTAGGCCTTAATATGCTTGATTTGATCAATTAGAGCAACAAAATTACTCTAAATTTGTAATATATATTTCAAATGTCACTCAAATACATTCTAATATTCGAACATCATTTAATTGCCAATTAAATACACTCGATAGAAACTTTCAGAAGTATAATTTATCCACATGCAACATCATATAACCATCAAATTACTTCTACAAATCAACACACAACCTAATTAACCATTGATTTGCCTACTTAGTCCAACATGCAATACAAATAAACCATGATTTCCTTATTAATTTGCATGCAAGCCAACCTCCAACGATGATACCAACACTTAATCAATTTACCATGAATCTTTGAAGGTGAAATAAAAAAGGTATAACCATTGAATTTCATACAATAATTAAGATGAAAAAGACCAAATTACCAACCTTCATTCTTTCTTCTTCCTTCTCATGCTCTTTTCTTCTCTTCTTTCTTTGTTTCTCCTCTGCTCTCAGCTGCTGGCCTCTCTCTCCCTCTCTCTCTTTCCCTCTTACAAAAGAAGCATAATGGGAGCCAAAGGCCTCCTTAGGCTTCTATGTAGATTCCACTCAAAATTGCGGGACATGGAGTCCTCTATTTCTTAAAGAGTTATACGAGTTATTTTTTAAATCTGTACCATCCATTTTTAAATAGATGGTTGTAATATGGTTTTCACTTTAATGTTTAAATGATACCATTGATTCTCTCTTAAGTTAAAACTGAAGCCCAAATCGTGCAAAAGTTTTTTTTTCGTTCAAGCTAGAAATTAAACCGACATACAGTTTTTATTCAAAGTAAAAAACGAATTAGCATTAAGCAAAAATTTAAAGTGACTAATCAGTTTAACATTTTTTAGAAACATATCCAAAGATAACATGATACGGTTTGATTGAGTCAGTCAATATTAATCTAACCTAGCCCATAAAATGGGCTTTGGACGTCAGCTTGTGGGACCTCAACGGCCGTCAGCGGTCTCAAGAATTGGAAAGATGGGAGTATTGGGAAATTAACAGTTCAATGTGCAGCTATGGAGAAGAATTAATTCACCTTTTGCATGATGATAACCAACCACTAGTTTTGGGAAGAGTGATGTGTAGCCGCTAGCCCGAATTTGAAAAGCTCACTTCTTTAAAAGATGAGTTGATTCAATACCTTTTAATCACAGTCGTTTGATATTGAACAAATAACTTTGTTATTTATTA
>JAODPA010068705.1:0-10117 GCA_025585075.1 Nepenthes mirabilis | reverse complement strand
ATATCAATTGCCTGACATTCCAGTTCATATGATATAGCTAGTCTATAGCTGTTCTATAAATTTTCCAAGCTTTTTTTGATTGTTTCTTTCTTTTTTGGGTGAAGCAAGCATAAATTCCTCCACTTAAACCAACCCAATTAATCCTATGTGTCATTATCACATCTTCTTTGGTCTCTCCATTTTCTTGAACTCTAGACCAAAAATTATGAAATCTGTTGTTTTTAAAAATATATAATATTAAATTGACTCTTTTATTATACTGTCAAGAATCACTGAAGTGTATTTTGCATTACCAGTATAGTTTTACTTATCTTGAACTCCTTAGATTCAAAACATGTCCCCAAAATTCTACTTTTGATTTTAATCCTCTAGGTTCATCTTTGATCACCATGAACAACAAAAATGTAGAAAGCTTATTTTGTGTTGTATCCATAATGTGGGTATATAGTGAAGGAATTCATGTTTCTTGATACATACCTATGGTAACTGGAAAATCCCAAGTTTTCCTTCATATTTTTTAAAATTACTCATTACTCCATCCTACCGCAATGAATTGATTAAAATATTAGGATGATAAGTATCAGTAACGGTTCCTCTCGATATAGACATTTCTTCATGTTTGAAAATTATCGTGATATATCTCTATATCGATGACGTAACGGGATAAATGTATATCCCAAATATCAACTAATATTAATCGGCTTCTTTTCCTTTGCTTTTATTCTTGTAAGCTTAAATTTACATATGTTAAACCATAGTATTCTAAAAATTCTAAATCCATATGTTTCTAGATGTGTGTATACACACACACACACATATATCGCAACTGATAACCTATAAGGCATGTAGGATCGTGAGTTTGAAAATTAAGATATGTAGAGGTATTTAAGCATGATTTAAAGGCATATGTGAACATGGTTATAGAAGATAAACTTTCACACACAATATATATGAATTAAAAGTATATATTTCATAAAACAATTTATAGAATGGAAGTAGAATAACGTACATGCAAAGTGTAAACTCTTCAATTACAAAACTTATTACATATATTAGTGATGCGTCCTTAAATTCGAGTTGTCGTACGGATTAAGGAGCCAACTAATCTTCCGTGTCGGGTTGAATTAATGCAAGTTCGATCTCCGTCTCCAATAACTTGGGTCCAGTGCAATATAATTTAAAAACAAGGGGTTATAGAATTGGCAGGGCTCGCTTCCCAATCGATCGTTCGATATTCAAATTAAAAATCTTTTCCAACGGATAAAAGATGCGAGAATGTAAGAAATGTATGGATGCATGTGATGGGAGATTGAGTACGAGTGTACTCGACTGAGGGGCGGCTTAGAAGTGTGCTCGATTGAGAGACAGTTTAGATGTGCGCTAAACTGAGGGGTGACTCATGAGATAGAAGACTGAGCTTTAATGGTGCTCCCGACCAGAGGGCGGCTTATAAGTTGGAGGACTGAGCTCCTGAATAGAGAGTTGGCCGCCTAGATGGAGGGTAGAGCTCTTGGAAGGAGGGCGGTTCCAAAAATGAGGGAATGCCTCCTAGTTGGAAGGCAAACTTATTGGAAGGAGGGCAACTCCTAGAAGGAAGGAAGGTCTCTTGAATGGCGGGCAGGCTTGCTCTCATAAGAGAGTGGCTGGTTGCAATTGGGGATTTTGTTGAGCCAACCGAAGTCTCTTGAGCCCTCTTCAGCTTGTGATAGCCTACTACGGCAACTGCTTTATAGTGTGATTCACGGAGCAGCACCTGTCTGTCTAGACTATAATATTTTAGATTTTTATTTGAATTATTTTAATATTAATTGTGATTTTAGATAATTTGGATATGAAAAAAATTAGTTACTGTTGGGTCCCATGTCATGGCCCATGAAGAATTTTGAGGCCCAAAAGGTGGGCAGCCAGGCTAACGCGAAACGGAAGGCCTAGCCCAGCAACTAGAGCACATGGAGGAGCCACGCTAACAGAGAACAACGGGACCCTGCAACGCATTTAATGCGCCGACTGACGAGAGTGCAGCTGGCGCGGTGCCAGCGGCTCACGCAACCACCTGCAGGCGGCCAGCCAATCCCCGTTCCCGCGAAAACCAGGCATGGCCGGCAATGCCAGTAGCGTGCCAGTCACGGCAAAAGGACAACCGACATGACCGGCGGTCCACGATAGCGACCAGTGGCGAAGGAACCCACACAGTGGACACATTGACGCCCAGAGTCCAAAGGGAGGGAGCCTATAAGAGCTCCCACATCCCACAGAGAAAAGGATTCTGAATCCTTCTTCTGGCTTTCCAACTGAACGCCAAACTCTCTAATCGAGATCCTCAACTGCAATCTATGACGAGCTCACAAAGGAGGGAACGAGCTAGAGCGGAGGATCCCCTCACTTCCACCAGCAATAGCTAGCTCGATTCTCCTTCCCAACATCTCTTCAGATTACAGGAATAGTTAGCCACCCGCAGCGGTGCACCAGGGGAGCCAGGCCTCCCACTACCTGCTCATTGCATTCTCCATATCATACACGAGCATCTCTAACGCTTTTACAGCATCCAACCGCGCACCGCTTACAGCGTGCGCCATTTCCGTTCATTGCGGGAATCTGCTGACTTGAGCGTCGGAGCGGCCTCGGCGGGAGAAATCCTGCCGGACCCCTGACCTCTTGTTTGTTTGTTTGTGTTGTGCAGGTCCAGGTTCTTAGAGACGGAGACCGGACCCTTCTCCGGACGCAGCCACGTGTCTAGGAATCCGAAAGTTCCCTAATCCGTACGACAACCGCGGGCCCGGGACACAACATTAGCGTCGTCTGTGGGAAGCTGATGAGAAGCCAAGTGTCTCTTTCCCACCTTACTCCTAAACATCAGAAAATGGTAAACACTCGAGCACAAGCTAGTGCTCCGGCAATGGAGGTCGTCGGCCAAAGTGAAGTTCCCCCTGCTAGGAACCAAGCGAACGACCGACCAGAGCCCGATGTCCACCGCCTGGCCGCAGACGTCGGAGATATCAAGCTGGTCCTTCGCGCCTTGTGCGAACATACGGGAGCCCCGTGGCCAGGGGCTGCCCCTCCAGCATCCCAGGCCTCCTCCTCATGGAGAGCGAGGCGTCAAGAGGCTACTCACAGGAGGCGAGCCAACCAGCCCAACGGCGCCGCAGCCCTGGCGGCCCCAGGCGGGGAAGATCCCAGCGAAGCCGAAAGTCATCCCGCCCACGATGACCGGGAGGCTACCCCTGAAGGGCGTAACCCCCGCGACTCGCGCGGCAATGGGAGACCGACAGCAGCCGGCTCTAACGACGCACGAGCCACTCAAGCGGAGAGTCGCCACCCCGACGAAACCAACCACACCTCCAGGGCAACACGGAGCTCCGTGACGTCAACAATGCGCGAAGAGGCTCTACGGATCCTTCGATGGAGGAGAAGGTCAAAGTGCTGTGGGACACCCTGCATAAGGAGAAACCCACGCCCTCCTCCGCCGATCTCCGGAGATCGCCCTTCGCCATGGACTTGCGGACCCAACCGCTGCTGAGCAAGTTCAAGATGCCGGTTCTAGAGGGATATGACCGAAGTAAGGACCTGATGGACCACCTCAACTGCTTCCGTACTCACCTATCTCTGCAAGGGGCGAGCGAGACCTTGATGTGCCAGTGTTTTCCCGTCACCCTTAGGGGGGACGCGTTACTCGGGTTCTACGGTCTCCCCCCGAACTCTATACGCTCGTTTGACGAGCTCGCTAACAGCTTCTTGAGCCAGTTTGCCTCCAGCCGAAGAGAGGAGAGGCAACCATGGCACCTGGTCCGCCTCCGCCAAAGGCCGGATGAAAGTCTGAAGCGGTTCCTAGACCGTTTCATCACCAAGGCACGATGGATCCCACAGCTCTCCGACGAGCTTAAACTCAACGCCTTCGTCGCCACCCTAGCGGCGGGGATTTCTTCAAGCACCTGTCGCAGCAGCGCCCTCAGACCTTCCGGGAGGCTGAGACCATCGCCCCGGCGTACATCACAGCCGAAGAGGCTAACGAGGCAAAACGCCCGGAGCGAGTGGACCGGCCCCCGGAAGCCCCACGAGCATCAAATGGGAGAAAGAGGGACGGCGACGGCCAGCGCTTCCCGGAGCGTCTAAAGCAGCAGCGGCCCCAGCTGGGCCCCAGAAAAGATTACAGCAGAGCCTCCCTAACCCCTCTGAACGGCGGCCGCACGAACATCCTAATGTAGATCCAAGACGAGAAATTCTTTAAGTGGCCAAAGACGCCCAAGGGACCCAGCGGCAGCGACCAGATAAAGTACTGCCAATACCACCGCTGCTTGGGACACTGAACCGAGAACTGCCGCACCCTCCAGCAGTAGATAGAAGACCTGATCCGGTGCGGACATCTCAAGCGGTTCGTCAAGGGCCAGGGGCAGGGACAGGCGACCTCTGATGGAGAGGGCAGCGAGCCTCCGAGAGCCTGCACGACCGCCGGCGTGGTCAATACGATTTCCACCACGGCCGTCGCAGATACCAAGCGCGGGCAGCCGGAGCCCACTTCCAGCAACAAGCGAGCAAGGATAGGGGCTAGGAATGATGTCATTAGCTTCAGTGGCGATGATATGGCTCATGTAACCTCTCCCCTTGTTGTATCAGCCCTCGTTTCAGCTGGTGGGGACGACTACCATCTGAAACGGATTTTCATTGATAACGAAAGTTCTCAAAATTTACTGTACCTCACTGCCTTCTTTAAACTTGGACTAAAACGAAGCCAGATGAAAGCTGCAAGCGGATCCTTGTACGGCTTGGACAACGAGCCAGTCCCCGTGCAAGGGATAGTTCGCCTAGAAGTCACTATGGGAACCCACCCGCGCACTGTGACGCGAGAGCTAGCGTTCCTCATCGTTGACCTCCCGTCCGTTTACAACGCCATATTAGGAAGACCCTTCCTAACCGCCTTCGGAGCTGTGACGTTCATCCCACACCTAAAGGTGAAGTTTCCCACCCCGTGGGGCGTGGGTGAAGTCCTCGGAGATCAGGAACTGGGACGGACAAGCTACTTGTCCCAGATCAGCCCGGCGGTGCCATACTGTCGAGACGAAGACCTCGACCTCTGCGATGAGACCTCGCTGCAACAGGCCCAATCCGGAGAGAAAACTGAGGCGATCCCACTAAACCCTTCTGAGCCGGAACGGTGCATCAACGTGGGGAGGTCCCTCCAACTTGCGGAGCGCGACCGATTGATTACCTTCCTCAGGGCCAACTCCGTCGTGTTTGCCTGGGTCCCCTCTGACATGCCCGGGATACCAGCCGAGGTCATAGTCCACAAGCTGGGCCTTGACTCGAGCCGAAAGCCCGTTCGGTAGAAGAGGAGGAACCACTCCATCGAGAAGTTGGTCGCCATTAGGGAAGAAGTGAAGAGGCTCTTAGACGCCGGATTCATCAGAGAGGTCAAGTATCCAGATTGGCTGTCTAACGTCGTACTAGTAAAGAAAAGCAGCGGCAAGTGGCGGATGTGCGTCGACTTCACTGACGTGAACAAGACCTGCCCCAAAGACAGCTTCTCGCTCCCTAAGATCGACCAACTCGTGGACTCCACGTCCGGACACGAGCTCCTGAGTTTCATAGAGGCGTACTCAGGGTACAACCAGATCCGGATGGACCCAGACGACGAGGAGCATACCTCATTCATGACGGACCAGGGTACATATTGCTACAAAATGATGCCCTTCGGTCTCAAGAACGCAGGCGCGACCTACTAACGGCTTGTGAACAAAATGTTCGAAGCCCAGATCGGACGGAACGTGGAGGTGTATGTTGATGACATGCTCGTGAAAAACAGAGTCGCCAGCAGCCACGTTGATGACCTAGCCGAGACTTTTCAGGTCCTCCGGCGGCACGGGATGAAGCTCAATCCCGCCAAGTGCGCATTAAGAGTGACCTCAGGAACGTTCCTAGGTTTCAACGTGTCGCAACGCGCCATCGAGGCCAACCCAGAGAAGATTAAGGCCATCCTCGACCTGAACCCTCCACGGATGATAAAAGAAATACAAAAGCTGACCGGGCAAATCACAGCCCTCTCGCGGTTCCTCGCGAAGTCAGCAGAGAAATACTTGCCCTTCTTCAAGGCACTGAGTGGCACCAAATCGCAGGGGTTCAAGTGGAGTGAAGAATGCGACGAAGCCTTCAGGAAATTGAAGATTTATCTCTCCAGCGCACCGCTCCTAAGCTCGCCGCGTGAAGGGAAAGATCTCTACCTCTACTTGGCCACATCGGCAGCGGCCCTCAGCTCGGTGTTAGTTGCGAAGCATGAGGGCAGACAACAGCCAGTGTATGACGTAAGCCGGGTGCTGACTAACGTGGAGGCCCGCTATCCACACGCCGAAAGGATGGCGCTTGCGCTTGTCTATGCGGCGCGGAAGCTGCGACCCTATTTCCAATCGCACTGGATCGTCGTACTAACAGACCAGCCGCTGAAGTCGATCTTGCTAAAATCGGAGACGTCCGGCCGACTGGTTAAGTGGACTGTCGAGCTAGGGGAGTTCGACCTGGAGTTCCGGCCCCGACCAACCGTGAAAGGACAGGCTCTGACGGACTTTATAGTCAAAGCGGCGACGCCAGCACAGGTAGAAGACAGTGACCTAAGAAGTATGGCAGACGACGATCCTCCAGCGTGGACCCTGAACGTAGACGGATCGTCTACCCAGACAGGCAGCGGAGCTGGTGTCGTACTAAGGACCCCTGAGGGCATGGAGATCGCATACTCCGTCACACTGGCCTTCCCGGCCACAAACAACGTAGTGGAATACGAGGCCCTCGTCGCGGGACTGCGACTGGCGAAGGAGTGTTCCGTGCGGTCGTTGGTCGTGCGTAGTGACTCTGAACTTGTGGTCAATCAGGTGAAGGGAAACTTTGACGCCTTGAACCCACTGCTTGTGAGGTACTTGTCGAAAGTAAAGGCCTGATCCCTGAGTTTGGTCGGTTTGAGATTGAACACATCCCGAGATCGGATAACGAGCACGCTGATCGACTGGCCCGGGACACGGCCGCCAGGTCTATGGAGCAGTACGCTAGAGAGCCCAGGGAATTCCTGACCGCACCAAGCATCGACGCTAAGAACAAAGAGGTGTTATCAGTCAACGCAGGAGACAATTGGATGACGCCATCCATGACGTACCTGACCGAGGGAATCATGCCGGCTGATGGGAATGAAGTCAAGCGAATCAAGAAGACGGCAGGATGGTATACGATCCTGAACGAGAGACTATACAAGCGAGGGTACTCCACTCCCCTCCTGAAGTGCCTCACGCCAGTGGAAGCCGATTGCACGCTGGCAGAAGTGCATCTAGGATTGTGCGGCTCTCACATTGGTGGCAAGAACCTAGCATTCAATGTCATGTGGCAAGGGTTCTACTGGCCCACCATGAAGCAAGATGCTATGGAATTCGTCCGGAAGTGCGAAAGTTGCCAGGTCCATGGCAACATGACGCACCAGCCGCACACGGAGCTGCACTATCTCCAATCCCTGTGGCCGTTCGCACAATGGGGGCTCGACTTACTTGGGCCCCTATCTTTGGCTGCTGGGCAAAGAAAATTCTTGATCGTCGGCATCGACTACTTTACCACGTGGGTGGAAGCCATCCCTCTCGCCAAGATGACAGAGCAGAATACGACGGAATTCCTCCGTCAAGGTATTGTTTGCTGCTTTGGGATCTCTGAGGTCGTAGTGACCGATAACGGGACCCAATTCACAGGAAAACGCTTCACAAAGTACTGCCGCGACCTTCGCATCAAGCTAATACATACGTCCGTGGCGCACCCGCAGGCAAACGGGGAGGTCGAAGTCACCAACCGCACCCTGCTGCATGGGTTGAATACCTGATTGGAAGACGCAGGGGGCTCCTGGACTGAAGAGCTTCCGGCCGTGTTGTGGTCGTATCGAACAACCGCAAGGGAGCCAACAAGGGAGACGCCCTTCAACCTTTGCTTTGGGGCTGAGGTTGTGGTCCCCGTGGAGGTGGGGATGCCAAGCCTGCGGGTCGAATGCTTCTACCCGGCCACCAATGAACAAAGGCTCCGGGAAAGTCTGCACCTACTCTCGGAGGTTCGCGACGCCGCGCGACAACGAACCGCGGCCTATCAGCAACGAGTCGCACGATACTACAACAAACGGGTAAAAGCACGCCCACTGGAAGTTAGAGATCTGGTCCTCCGGAGCGTAGAGGCAGCGGGAAAGACCGCGAACAGGAACAAACTCTCCCCTGGGTAGGAAGGACCGTTCCTCGTCTCCGCAATCCTTCGGAGCGGAGTGTACAAGCTGCGCACCCAGAACGGCAAGCTAGTCCCACGGACCTAGAACACCGCTAACTTAAGAAAGTACTATCAGTGACGCTGCATCGACTCAGGTAAGTCGCACGCGCATGCATCATAATGATTGCTTAGACATATGCTTTATCTTTCGGTTTAAATAATCACTCTGCATATCCATTTGTGTGGATTGATGACATGCATTGCATCCTTAAATCATACGACCTAGACTGCCCCTAAGTCGGGAGGACAAACGTCCGTCCGTAAAATAAATCCTTGGCTCAACGCCAGACGGTCCACAGACGACCGTTTCAGGATTGCGCCCTTGCACCATCCGGTTCGAGGACGACACTACATATCTTGGCCCCGTGCCAATCGGCCATACGGCCACCTGCGCTGTGACTCCGCGTCGAAAGGCCCAGGAGGCAACCACTCGCAGAACTTGACTACTACTCAAAAAGGACCCGAGCTGTCACGAACCCGAACCAAGTAGGTCAATTTAAATAATTAATTATAATTTCTAAAATCTAAATTCCCAAAAAATTTTAAACAAACAATATTAAGTCCCAAAATTCGGATGTGACAAACCAAAATATACACGCAATAAAATTAAAATCCTCACAGGACCTCATCGAATAACCGTCCAAACAAAATAAATACGACCTGCTCTACAATCATCGTAAGGGAGGTGATAATCCGACCCAAAAAAATCATAATCAAACATAACAAAATATTCAACTATTCCGAACATATAACAATAAGCCTATCAACGGCCAATTCCATAATCCAAATACATCAAATATCAACATAAACCATAATAAAACTGAAACTCACCAAAACAGACGAATAACTAACTGATCACGTCTTTACTCCTATACTGCATCCGAACCTTTTACTCTGAATGGACAAAATAGAAAAATGAGCTTAATGTCCTGCAAGTATCACATTTAGGCAAAAGGAGTACAATAAATCAGATAAGAGGTCAATAGATGAAAATCCAATCCAATTTCAAAATAAATCCAAATCGTCGATAATACAAATTCAACCGAAATCCAATATCCAAATTTCAAAATCCAATGGTAGTCTCGTACTCAAATCAAATATCCAAATCCAAATAAATGTCCCAAATTTCTAAAATAGTCATCGTCGGGACGTATATATATATATATATATATATAATCAAAACCGAGGTGATTCGAACCAATTCCAAAATCGATGTCGATCCGAGTCCAAATCCAAGTCCGAGTCCAAGTCCGAGTCCAATGCCCGATCAGCTTGTGATCTGGGGCAGAATCCGATAGCCGGATGATCCAATAGCGTGCGTAGAGCCGAAGCAGCACCGCGACAAATATTCCAAAGGTCCGGATGAAAATATATAATCAAAATCGTTTATACGAGACATACCAATCCCAATTATAGGCAAAAATCGGCGAATCTTAAATCTAAGTCCAAAATCTATATCCAAATCAAAGTCTAATACCAATTGATGCAAAAATACAAATTATGCACCGAATTTGGGTTCTCAGTATTTAAAAACTAGCTTGAGGAAGGGTTATACTTAATCCCGGTAACCTTAGGCCAAAATCCATGTACTGTATACCCATAGATAAGGTTGTTCACTATGTTTTGCCACCCGCGGGTTTGGGTGCATTCCTCAAGCTTGTCAGATATATTAGGACGTCTAAATATATTCTAAGGTCAAGTCAAATCATCTAAATGGGAAGGGTCACTACTCCAAGCCTTTTCTGCTGGCGGAAAGGGATTTCCAAATAATAAAATAATCTCCCCGTCGGGAGCTGGCCAGAATTCAATTTCCAAATCCAAATGTAGTGACCACAACCCGGCACGTGCATGT
>JAODPA010068704.1:0-10117 GCA_025585075.1 Nepenthes mirabilis | reverse complement strand
TATATATTTGATGCGTCCTGGAATCAAATTTCAAACGGGTTCGGGTTATATTGATCATTGAATCTAGTTCCGTCCACCAAATCTGGATCCTATACACCACTAAAACAAATGAGAGGTCAGGTACCGGCGGGATATTGTCCCACCAAAAATATTCCAACACTCAAGTCAGCAAAATAACCTTCCGAGAATCGAGAAGGTAAGGGGAAGAGAAGAATAAGGAGAAAAATAGAAAGTGTTTGTGGTGACAATTTGAGCTCTTGTTGAGAGAGGTTAATACTGATCGTGAAGAGCGTTGATTCCTATCCTAGGGTTCTTGGGAATCGTAGCAGCAGAAGAGAGAGAGCGTGAGCATCCTATAAGCGTGAGAACTTGATAGGGCGCTGTGTGAGCTCTAAGGGATTTCTCATGGACGAAGGAACGTAAGCTTAAGAACGATTGAAGTTGGTATGAGAGTGTTTTGCTTTTTCAAAGAAGGCATGCCTTGGAGTGTGGATTTCATGGCCTTCTTATAATTGAAAAGTTGGGCCTCTTCCATTAGGTAGGAAGGCTCGATTCATGGGCTCTGCTAGACCGGCTTCCTTTCTTGGTGTAGACATTAATGGCGGTAACGGCTCCTTGGGAGGATTGCCTTCATTCTATGTTTTTGTAACAGTCAGGGTTTATAGTATATAGGAGAGAGAATCCAGCGCTTTTCTCATGGGGTGTGCACTGATTCTATTCGTGACTGTTGTTATGGAAGTTACCTTTTGGGAGAGTGCGAAATCAGAAAAGAAAGCCATTGCTGGTCGCGGACGAGAATGCAGGTCAAACTGTGCCTGGCTTACGTAGGGCTTGATTATGGGCTAGCCTACTATGGTGCTGTCGGTCAACAGAAATATTGACCGTCCTTTGCACATGTTGCCCATCCTTACATTGGTCTCCTTTTCCTTTCATCCGATCAACAGTTCGCGTTGACCGTCTAGACTTATATGAGGCCCTTGTGGATTTGGGCTACTTCTCCTCTTTGGGCCAGCCCACTGTGGGCATACTCATCACTAGCCCCCTATACTAGTAGTATGAATTCTGACATCCAATATATTTGTGGTGGGTCTCGTGCCTTGAAGCCCACCAGGTCCTGTTATTCTGGAGAAGAGAGCGTTGATCGGAATGGTTGATCATCTGAGGCAATGTGTGGAGAATTGCTGAAGGAAGTGTTGACCAGATTAGTTGACCATCAAAGCTAAGATTCAGAGGACTTGTCGAAGGAATTATTGACCAGATTCATTGACCGTCAAGGCCAAGATCCGCAGAACTTGTGGGAGTGGAGTGATGTGCCATCATGCCGCCAGACTGTCAGTTCAAAAGTGAGCCATGCGTCCACACGCAAGGGTTTTGCTATCCCAGCTATTAATGCGCCAGAGGATCCGAATCGTCGGTGTCTTTTTAGGGAGTGACACGTGCCAATAATGGTGGGCATACCTTTACGAGATGATTTTTCCCTTTTTCTGTTGCTTGCATGCCTTTAAGTATTCCGTCCGTTATATTTTAAACTTCCCACACTTGCCTTCATTTTCTCCTTCCTGTAAAATTCTAAGTGTTTTCTTTTTCTCCTTTACTTCCATGGCTTATCAATTTGCCTTCGTTCTTAGCGTGAGTAATGTGAAGGGGTTATACGTTGAGTACAACATTTCCAATGAAATTGCTTTCAAGGTCCCTGGCAAGGAGGATAGAACATGTTCCTCTCCTGAGGGTTACATTGCTGTATACAAGGCCCATCTGAAGAGTGGGTTCCGTCTTCCAATTCCTCAAGAGCTACTTGATATGCTTGTCGCTCTCTAGGTACCCATCGTGCATCTTCATGCCAACACTGTACGATATCTTTGTTTCATGTGCATTTTTATGCGCCATCGCTCTCGGATACTGACGGCCGGCGCCGTGAGAGTGATATTTCGATTTATTTAGAGCACTGACTGGATTTCTCTCACTCCAAGGGATCTTCCTATCAACAGCGCCATTTATGATTCGCTGAAAAACTGAAAGGATTGCTTCTTCTTTGTCCATGTTGCGGAGTTGTGGCCCTTGTCCAGGGAATGGGGTAAGGTACCAAAGGAGTTTACTGGAACGCCTAAGAAGGCAGAGATTGACGCTATGAAAGAGGCGTTAAAGCTTGAGAGAAAGTATTCCGGGGAATTTAGGAGAGACCACTTGGTTCTCGAGAGGAGACTATGAAAGTCAATTGGAGTCCTTCGTCTCCCATTCAGAAGTTCAGGCCGCCATTATCAGAGGCTTCTGGGGGGGAAAGGGAAAGCCGGAGTTATGATTGCCGACATATCCTCCCCTAATTCTGCTCCCCTCAGTCCAAGGCAAAAGAGGACTGCTGCTTTGGAGCCTTCCTTGTCATCCTCTAGGCCAGATTACGTAGCCGCTGGCCGTTTTTTTGAAGCGGGTGATCGCTTAGGAGAGGAGATGGCTTCTGAAGGATTTGAGGCCATTTGGCGTAGCGGAGCGGGAAGCTCTATGATTTTGGCACAAACAACGCTGGCATTGGCGCCGCAAGTCGTGCTAAGGGAGTCGATTCCTGAACCGTTGCCTAAGATGCGGGAACTAGTTATCAAGCCGCAACCTGAGCCGGATATTGAGCTGTCGGCTGAAACGAATGAGGAAGCCGTTGAGTTGCTAGTGGAGTCCGTGGAGCCGGCTGGTGAGATACGAGCGAAGGCAACGGAGCTAACCTATGAGCTGCAAGCGGAACCAGCCAACGAGCTGCAGGTGTAGCAACTGGAGTTGGCTGATCAGCCAACGGCTGACCTGCCCCTAGGCCGATTATCGAGCCAGTCATCGTCTTGTCCATTATTGAGCCACCAGCTAAGATTTCTGAGTTGATTTTTAAGCAACCTACGTTGGTAGAGGAGCTAGCTAACGGAGAGCCTGATGAGTCGGAAGACTCGATAGCTGAGCTTCTGGAGGAGTGTGCGATGGAGGCTGCCGCTGGTCCCAATCAAGAGGCCACTGGGCTTAGTCCTTCGTCCCCGAAATCCAAGTCTCACTGTAGGTCTGTGAGGCCAAGGCATAGAATCTGGCCGGTAAGCTTTCGTAGCTCTCCTTCACCCATTCTTCTCCATTGTTCTCATTTGACACATGGGGGCCTTTGTAGGAGGAGATAGTTGGCAAGGCAATTACCAAGGCACTGTGCCAATGGGACTTGGCCTTCTCCAACCGAGACAAGGAGATAGCCTGGTTTGAGGAGAAGCTGGAGCTACAGAGACCTGGGCACCAGGAGGAGGCAACCACCTTGCAATTTGTGATTTCAGGCATGGAGGCGGAGAACGCGAGATTGAAAGACAAGAACACTCTGCTTATAGGAGCTGTAGTGGCTAGTCCGGAGGCTGAGGTCACCAAACTGGAGGAGGAGAATGTCCTACTGATAGAGGAAAAGGACGATGCTATAAAGAGTATTGACCAACTCGTGGAGTAGTTGTCATCCTTAAAGAATGAGTTGTCTAGTCGCATATGCCTCCGTAAGGTTTTTGAGATGCTGACGGCACGGTTATGGGGGGAGGTCTACCTTTGCCTGCGTATAGCAGGGCTGGTTGACTCCTACTTTCCAGTGGAACCCCTTGACCCAGCAAACCGTTCTGTCCAACGTCGAGAGAGCCTCGTGAGACAACCGCTTTTTGCTCCCAGAAGCCCTGCTCCTCTGTAGGTTTTGCTTTTCTTACTCACTATAATTGTGCAGATTTTTTTATCAATAAAATGGATGTTTTACTGATGTTCTCCATTCTCGCATTAGTCATTGCCTTTTCCAACCAACTTAATGAGTCACGAGCAAATTAGTCGTCCGTCCCTCTTAGGTCATTCTTGCAGATGAGACTAAGCCTTGTGGAGGTTATCAGAGAGGATCCCGTCGCAAGACAGGACTCGCTCTCTGTCTGTGATTATAATCTCGATGGAAATTTTGAAACACGGACTCGGGAGGCCAACTGTTGGCAGCCAGCATTCTGGCGGCGAGTCTTTTTGGCGGCCAACTTTTGGCGACCAGCTTGTGGTGGCCAGCTTGCGGGTTAAAGGTTGCTACTGTGGCCCTCAAACTGCCATCACAGATGCGTGATGCAAGCATTGCTGGGTTCCAAGATGACGTGATTTGAAACGGCATGACCCTTTAATTAGCACGCTGCTTGTTTCAGGTGGGGAATCTGGTCTATAAATTGGCCAGGGTTCTGAGGGTTTTCCCTAGCAGTTTTCCCCTTCTAGTCTTGTTCCATAGCTGTTTTCTTCTTCTTGCTTTTTTATGGCTGACGAGAACACGATAAGCATTCATACTCTCCACTGGGGGCCAGACGACACACCTGCTCCCTCCCAAGGTTCCTCCTCTGGGTAGTCATCCTCTAAGAGCTCTTCACTACCCTTCTGTACCGCTTGCACCGACCATCCCGGGCCTTCACGTCAGGTATTTCCTTTGTCGTTCGTCCTTAGGTTTTTGTTGCAACGATTTGTATTTCCCTTTGCTAACACCCTTTTGTTTGTCATCCTCACGAGGTGCAGGGCGACGTGGTTGAGATTTCCTCCTCGGAGGAGGATGAGGTGACTCAAGAGAGGCAGCACTCCATTCATCTAAGCCCGATCTTTAACGACGACAGGCAAGAAGATCCAGAACCGCACTAATGAGCCTTGGAGCGAATCACAGTGCTCGAGGGTGAGCTGAGGACGAGGCTTCGCCTTGAAGAGGTGGCGCCTGTTCTAGAGGAGCGATTTCAGGAGGGAATCCGCCTCAACCGCAGGCTTGCCTCCCTGGTGGATCCTCGTTTTCCTATCGGGTTCCTGGATTTGCGCAATGTTGGTGCCACATAGAGATCTGACTTAGTATGGTACTCCAGTGCTTGCGGTCGAAGGCCCCGACATGACTCACGAGGGGGTTCATTAGCCTCGGGGAGCCACCGCGCTGAGTCATGATATCTTGGCATCGTCTAGAGTCTCTTGGCTCCTTTTTTCTTTTTGTGAGATATTATGAAAAACGTTGTACACGCTTTGTGTGATGATGATATATTAATGGATAGTGCCCTGAAGCACTATTTTGTTTTGGCAATTTGCGTATTCTTTGTTGCACTTTTGTTCTTGTTTTTCGTTTCTTGACCAGCATGTCATTTCATGGGCCAGCTGACTTAGCGTATTGTACGCAAGTTGGTCGGTCAGTGCTGCTTTAGGGGTTTGTTATACTCTCTGGAGCAGACACAAGGTATACCCTGATGTTGGGTCAAGCCGATTCTACGATCTTGCATGAGTAGTGGCTTGGCGGTGTTGCCTTAGCACGAACTGGGGCGGCCGAATTTTGAACAGAGAGCCCTTGCTCCTGACGACCGTTGTTGATTGATCACACTCGCTCCTAGCGAAAGAGGTTGTGGCGTGTGTTGGTTGAACCCCCTAAGATTTTGACCACGAATGGGCCACTTGAATGACCAAGATTTAGTTCGGCCGTTAGTAAGCCGCCTGGATGACCGGAGTTTTATTACGACCTCTCGTAGACTGCCTGGATGACCACGGTTTTATTACGACCGCTAGTGGGTAGCCTAGATGATTAGGGTTTAGTTACAACCACTTGTGGGTCGCTTAGATGAACAAAGTTTAATTACGAGAGGGTAAAAACCCTTCCAACTTAGATGTAGTTTAGGCCGTGTAAACCTACAAACAGAAATAAACATGTATATGAAAAAGGAAGGGAAAGGAATCTACAATGAGGTGATATAAGAAATATAACGTGCCAAGTGTCCCCACATGCATGCATATGGTTGACTTACTGTGCCTCTACTGAAAGTAATACTTGAGGTGGATCGCATTCTACGTTTGAGGAACCAATTTACCGTTCTCGGTCCGGAGTTTGTACACTCCGTTTTACAGGACGGCAGAGACTAGGAAGAGACCCTCCTAATTCAGGGAGAGTTTATTTCAATTTATGATCTTTTCTGTAGCCTCGATACTTCGTAAGACCAAATCTCCGACCTTGAAGTGTCGCGCTTTTACCTTCTTGTAGTAATAGCGCGCAACTCATTATTGGTAGGCCATCGTCTACAACCTGGCGGCATCGCGGGCTTCTTCCAGCAAGTCTAGGTATTTTTAAATTTTTTGGGAGTTACCTTGTCGGTCAAAAGACTCAATCCCAAGACTCAGGAGCCTGGTTTTGACTGAAATTACCGCCTCAGTCCCGTAGTAGACGCTAAAAGGCGTCTTATGAGTTGGTTCCTTAGGAGTTGTTCGGTAAGACCACAGGACGGCGAGCAGTTTGTCGACCCAGGAGCCCATTGTGTCATCCAGCTTGGTCTTCAATCTATGAAGTAGCGTACGATTTGTGACCTCCACCTGTCCATTGGCTTATGGATACACCACTAAAGTGTGGACCAATCTGATGCTTACATTGGTGTAATACTTGGTGAAATATTTTTCGGAGAATTGGGTCCCGTTGTCAATCACGATGACCTCGGTAACGTCAAATCTGTTGACTATGCTTTGGCGAACGAACTCCAGAGCGTTGTGCTCCGTGATCTTAGCTAGTGGGGCGGCTTCGGCCCACTTAGTGAAGTAGTTGATGCCGGCCATAATAAATTTCCTTTGCCCGGTGGCAATAGGAAACGGGCCAAGAATATCGAGCCCCCATTGTGAGAGAACCAAGGAGCTTGAAGAGCCCTCAATTCGACGGACGGCTGGTGGTGAAGATTGCCATAGAGTTGGCAATTTTTACACTTCTTTACGAAGTCGAGGGCGTCTTTCTTCATCGTTGGCCAATAATATCCATGGTGCATGATTTTGAATGCCAGGTTCTTCTCGTCGATGTGCGACCCGCAGATCCCAAGGTGGACTTCGCTCAGAGCATAGTCTGCCTCCTCAGGGGTTAAGCACCTGAGGTAAGGGATCAAGAAGTCACAATGATATAACCTTCCATCGATTATGGTATACCAGTCGGCCGTCTTCTTAATCCGCCTCGCCTCGTCCGCATTGTCTGGCAGTGCTTCGTCTGCCAAGTACCTCAGATAGGGTGTCATCCAGCTTTCGGTGTCGGAGATTTGCGTTGCATCCTTCTCCTCCGTGCTAGGAGTGCTAAAAATTTTTCACATGCCTCTCAAGTACTGCTCTAAATTTTAGACCACTGCCACCTTGGTAAGTTGGTCGGCCTTCCAATTCTCAACTCTGGGGACATGGATAAGGGTCACCTTGCCAAATCTCCTGTTGAACTCCTTCACCTTGGCCAAGTATTTAGCCAGGTGAGGGTTACATGCCTCGAAGCTCCATTAACCTGGATGATGATCAGCTCAGAGTCACTGTAAACAGTCAGTTATCTAGCCGAATACTCTTTAGCCAGCCTTAACCCAACCAACAGGGCTTCATATTCGACAACATTGATCGTCGTCGGAAAGTCGAGTCGGAGCAAGTATTTTACCTCAAATCCATTTGGGGTTTTGAGGATTACTCCTGTTCTACTACCTGAGTCTGTAGACGATTCGTCCACATTGAGGACCTATTTTGGCTCCTCATGCTATTCAATGCCCTCAATGGGCTTCTCCTCGAAAATTGGTGTTGTGGTCTCAACGATGAAGTCAGCTAGAGCCTACCTTTTAATGGTGGGTCAAAGTTGAAATTTGATGTCCAACTCTCCTAACTCGATAGCCCACTTTACCAGCCGTCCAGAAACGTCAAGTTTCTAGAGAATGCCCTTTAGTGGTTGGTCGGTGAGAACAACTATGCAATGAGCTTGGAAGTAAGGTCTCAACTTCCTAACAGAGAAGACAAGCACCAAAGCTAACTTTTTTACATGTGAATAGTGTATCTCTAGGCTGGTCAACGTTTTGCTTATATAGTATATCGACAGCTGGGAATCGAAATCCTCACATACAAGGACAAAACTGAGGCCCACTTCTGACACTGCCAGGTAGAGGTACAGCTCCTCTCCATCCCTGGGTGACATTAGAAACGATGGGCTGGTCAAATACCGCTTTAATTCATCGAAGGCTGTCTGGTACTCCGTCGTCCACTGAAACCCTTTTGCTTTTGTTCCCCTCAATGCCTTAAAGAAAGGCTGATACTTGTCGCCTGACTTCGCTAAGAAGCGGGACAAGGCCGCCAGTAGTCCGGTTAGCCACTAGAGGTCCTTGACGTTCCGTGGATGGGTGATGTCCGCTAGAGCCTTAATCTTCTCTAGGTTTGCCTCGATCCCTCGTTGGGAGACGATAAAACCCAGGAACTTTCTAGAGGAGACTCCGAAGGCGCATTTGGCGGGATTTAGCTTCATATTGTGTGCGTGGAGTACCTCGAAAGATTCGACCAAATTGTGAATATGGTTATTAGTGTCTCTACTTTTGACAAGCATGTCGTCGATGTATACCTCCATATTACAGCCGATCTGTTTTTCAAACATCTTGTTCACAAGCCATTGGTAAGTGGCGCCCGCGTTCTTTAGATCAAAAGGCATGACTTTGTAACAATATGTGCCTTGATCCGTCATGAACGAGGTGTGCTCCTCGTCCTTTGGGCTCATCTAAATCTAGTTATAACCCAAGTACGCGTCCACGAAGCTCAACAGCTCGTGTCCAGATGTCGAGCCCACTAATAGGTCAATCCGGGGTAAGGAAAAACTGTCTTTAGGGTAGGCTTTGTTAACGTCGATGAAGTCGACGCACATTCGCTATTTTCCATTGCTTTTCTTTACCAAGACGATGTTAGAAAGCCAATCCGAGTATTAGACCCCCTGATAAAGCCGGTGTCCAGCAGCTTTTTTACTTCTTTTTGGATGGCGATTAATTTTTCTACGGAGTGATTTCTCTGCTTTTGTTTGATGGGCTTGCAATCGGGATCGAAACCCAACTTGTAGACCATTACTCCAACCGAAATCTCAGACATGTCTGCGGGAGTCCATACAAAGATGTCGGCATTCTGTCGTAAAAACGTGATCAACTCATCGCGCAGTGTCCCAGTGAGCGAGCCGCCGATCTATACACACATTTCGAATCTTTCAGGTTTAGTGGGATTAGATCGGTTGCCTCTCCAGACTACGCTGACTGTAAAGTTGCTTCGTCTCAATGGTCGAGTTCTCCTCCGATCTGGCGCTGCAACTTCATTATCCTTTCTTCTAGAAGTGGTTGTCTACCAAATCTCCACAGCTTCTCTTATTAAGGAAAACGAGTTCACTTGATATGACATTTATCTTTATTTATGACTTCTAATCTTGAAGAATCTTCATTTTATTAATCGAATACAACGATCATTTATTACTTTGCACACATGCAATCCTTGCATAGAACCACGCCAATCTTCTATGTATGGTTCAATTTTATCGAATGCTTTCGAAGGGACATTCCAAGCGATCTCCTTATTCCCCTATCCTAAGATAAGGTATTGCCATCGAATCTCCTGCATCTACTCAACCATCCTTATCACATATCGACCCACCTGGGTCTCAGACCATCACGATCTTACACAAATGCTTTTACTCTTACCCTCATCATCCCCAAGCCACTACTTACCTTTTTGCCGACAAAAATCTCCTTCTACTCCGCGAGATTTTGGACCGGCCAATTCCATTACCTACCTCTCTGCAGATCAAAACCTCCTTCTACTCCGCGAGATATTGGACCAACACCACCCAAAGCCACTACTCTTCCAAAATTCTAAAATCCAACAAAATCTCCATATATTTGCTAAAAGCAAACAAAATTCTAATTCAACTGTTATATCAAACCATATATTATGTCGTTTGTGTAACTCATCATAATTAGATGATCGTCCTTCTAATCCAAACCCAACCCTCTATGACTCGACCTTCTGATTCAAACCCAAATATTTACAACTCAAATTTTTTATTATCAACCAAAAGTAGTACTTATCATACCCAAATATTTAGCCAATTATTTATCCAAAATGACTCAAAGTACATCTCCTTATTATTTTTCTCTTATACCACTCAAAGTACAACTCAATAAATAATGCTAAGTTTTAAAAATTTAGGTGTGATAAATTAAATACATATGATCCAATAAATAAGAATCCATACAGGACCTCATAAGATAACCGTCCAGACAAAATACTCATAACTTGCTCCACAATTATCGTAAGTAATGTAACAATCCAATAAAAAATTTATAATCAAATATAATAT
>JAODPA010068703.1:21580-32598 GCA_025585075.1 Nepenthes mirabilis | reverse complement strand
TATATATCATTTTGATGCATCCTGGATCTAAGTTTTGAACAAATTCGAATCAAGTGATCCGTCTGAGTCCGGCTCCACCCACTAAGTCTAGATTCTGCACACCACAATTACGAATAAGAAGTCAGGTGTCGATAAAATATTATCCCATCGAAAATATTCTGACGCTTAAGTCAGTTAATAGCTTTCAAAGGTAAATGTGAATGCAATAAGATGCAATATTAATGTAGAGAGTGTTTGTGGGAGTAGGATTGCTCTCGTAAGTAGAGAGGCTTTGGTTGCTCATGAGGAGTGAGGCTTCTGAATACTGAGTTTGTTGGAAACGTAGTAGCAGAGAGAGAGAAAGCACAGATATATATGAGTACCGAAAACGTGAGAGTTTTGTAAGAGAAGGCTTTGCAGGCTCGTAAGAACGTGTCTTGAATGATGAACTTCATGGCCTTTTATAGTTGCTGCGCTGGGCTGCCTTCATTGTGCAAAAGGGCTTAACACGCACATTCTGGTGGGACCGTTGCCTTTTCTGGCGTGCTGCTTTTATGGCTGTGACAGTCGTTGGATTGATTGCTTTCCTTCTACGTTCTATAACCGTTAGAGTTTCCAACAGATAGGAAAAGAATTCTGGCACCTTCCTTCAGGGATGTACGTTGATTCTACAAGAAACCGTTAGAATGGAGGTTGCTTTCTGTGGAGAGCATGAAATCAAGGAAGAAGACCGTTACTGCACGAGAACAGACGCGTGGGCCAATCTGGGCTTGGGCCGCGCGAGACCTAGTTTTTCGCCGGTCAACTGGTCATACTTCCGATCAATGAAAGTATTGACCGTCTTACTTGCTTTTAGTAGATGGTCAACGGAGGCGTTGACTGTCTTGGGCCCAAATGGACCGTCCTACTCTTGCACTTTGACTAGCTCATTAGCCTCTCATCCGGTCAACGGCTTGCGTTGATTGTCCAGGTGCAAGTAAGCCACTGTAGATTTGGACTGTTCCTCATTTGTGAGTCAGCCCGTTACTAGCGTACCTATCACTAGCCCCCCATACTGGTGGTCTGGTACACTGGCCTCCAACATGTTTGCGATAGGACACACTTGACTGCGACACCTTGGTGAGAAAGCTGGCAATGATTATTAGTCTGTTGATCGAATTGCTTGGAATTGTTGACCACTAAGTCAAGATCCGGAGAACTGGTTAAAGAGAAATCTTTGACTGGATTTGTTAACCGTCTAGGTTGGAATCAGGAAAATTGATGAAGAAAGTGTTGATCGGATTCATTGACCGTCTAGGCCAAAATTCGGAGAACTGGTGAAGGAGGCGTTGACCGGATTCGTTAACTATCTAAGCCAAAATTTGGAGAACTGGCGAAGGAAGCGTTTACCGTCTAGGCCAAAATCCAAAGAACTGTCAGAGGAAGTATTGATTGGATTCGTTGACCATCTGGGCTAAAATTCGGGGAACTGTTGAAGAAAGTGTTGACTATATTCGTTGACCATTTGGGTCAAAATCTGGAGAACTGGTAAAGGAAGCATTAATCGGATTCGTTAACCGTCTAGACCAAAATCCAGAGAATTATTAGAGGAGGTGTTAACGGAATTCGTTGACCGTCTCTGCCAAAATCTGGAGAACTGGCGAAGGATGCGTTGACTGGATTCATTGATCGCTTGGGCCAAATTTCGGAGAACTGGCGGGAGTTGAAACGACATGCCATCATACCACCAGACTGTCAGTTGAAAAATTGGCTATGTGTTTGTGTACAGTGAATTTGTGATCCCGATAACTAATGTGTCAAAGGATCTAACTCGATTGCATCCTCTCCAGAAGCGACACGTGTCAACGGTGATGGACATACTTTTTCAAGACAGTTCTCCTTCTTGAGCATTCACATGCCTTTAAGTACTCCGGCTGTTTCATTTTTAAACTTCCTACGCTTTTTTTTGAAAATTTTCTAAATGCTTCGCTTTCTTCCTTTTTTCGTTTTCATGGTGCCTGCTGTAACTCAAATTACTTCAGTAATCACAGCCAGTAAAGTAAATGAGTTATACGTTGAGTACAATATTTCTAAATGGATCGTTTTTAGGATGCCTGGCAAGGAAGACAGGGTGTGCTCCTCTCCTGAGGGTTGTATCACTTTATACGAGGCCCACTTGATGAGTAGGCTACGTCTTCCGGTCCCTGACAAGCTATTGGACATTCTTACCGCTCTTCAGATCCCCATTGTACAGTTTCATGCCAACGCTGTGCGATACTTGTGTACGTCGTGCATTTTTCTCCACCACCATTCGAATCTGCTGACAGTGGAGGTGGTCAGGGTGATGTTTCAGTTCATCCAGGGTGGAGAGTGAGTTTTTCTATCCCCACAAGGGCTCCAGATTAGCAGCGCAATTTATGACTCTTTGAAGAATTGGAAGAACAAGTTCTTCTATATTCATATTGATGAGTCATGGCCTTTGACTAGGGATTGACGCAGGGTACCCAATACTTACATTGGGACACCCACGAACAAGGAGACCGCCTTTATGGAGCCGCTTTTGAAACTAGTGGAGGACCACCTCTCTGAGTCCCAAAGAGACCACTTGGTTTCCCGACAAAAAGCCAAGAAGGCACGATGGTAGCCACCTTCTCCAGTCCAAAAGATGAAGTTTCCTTCTCGAAAGTGGAAGGTTGGGGCTCTTACAATCGAGTTTATCAGTGTACTTTCTACCGAGGAAGCTCCCAGTAGTCCAAAGTAGAAGAAGGCGGCAACGGTGATACCTTCTTCTTTATCCTCCACAGATCCAGATTACGTTTTGGTTGGCTGGTTCGTTGGAACCGGATATAGCTCCAGTGTTGGCGGTGTTGAGGCTGCTGTGGAGGTGTTTAGGGCCAGGCTGTGCTCCGCTATGAGTAGCGTCGTTCTTGCTCTATTGTAGTTGGAGCACTTGGCAGCACAGTTGGAGTCACCTGCTGAGCTCCCAGTTGTACAGGTTGCTGAATTGTCCGAGGAGCCAGCTGCCAACAAGCTCCTGGAGGCACCCGTAGAACTTCCTGTTGTGTAGGCGACCGAGTTGCTCAATGAGCCTGCTGCCGAGAGCTCTAGGAGGCGTCTGAGGTGCCAACCACTGGAGAGTCCCTAGAGGCAGTTGGCATCAGTGTTGACCTGACAGAGGAAACTGCCGCCGAAGAGCCTACTGAAGCGGTTGGCCTTACTGTGGAGTTGTCGGAGGAGTCTACCGTAGATGCTTTTGCGGAGCTTATCTAGGAGATTACTATTTCCAGTCCTCCGCCGCCAGGGCCAAGGTCTTAGAGCAGGCCAGTGAGGCCGGAGCACAGAGTCTGACAAGTAAACCTTCAAAATCTTTCTTCCCTTTTCTTCCTCCATTACTGTTATTTAGCGTTTTTAGGTCTTACAGGTAGAGAAAATAATGGGCGCAGTCAACAAGGAACTGCGCCAAAAAGACCTGGTGATCTCAGACTGTGACAGAGAAATCACCTAGTTCAAAAAAGAGGTGGAGCTGCTCAATGTGGAGTACCAAGAGGACACAACTACTCTTCAATCTGTGTTATTAAGTCTGAAAGAGGAAAAAGCCAGACTGAAAGAGTAGAATGCCAGACTAAGAGAGGAAGCTGACCGAATAGTGAGGCGCACTAACCAACTATTGGGACGGGTTACATCACTAGAGAACAAGTTGTCTACCCGAATTCATCCCCATGAGGTCCACATTATGTGTGTGCACGGATGTGAGAAGGTGTCGACCTTAGTCAACGCATTGCACGGATGGTTGACTCTAACTTTTAGTTGATATCTTTGACCCCGTAAATCGTTCTGCTAGCCATCGCGAGAATCTTGTGGGGCTATCCTAGAGTAGTCAGGGGCCACCGCTGCCTCCTCTTGGGGGCTCTACTCCACCGTAAACTTTTTATACTTTTACTTTTTTGTAGTTGTAAATACATAGACATAATCAATAAAATGATCGATTTGCAAATACTCTGTATCTTTGCCTTTGTTACCATTTTTCGATTACTTGTCCTTGTGTTGGCCAGCTGACTTGGTGTATTGTGCGCAAGTTGGCCATCCACCTCGCTTGAAACATTTGTGGCACTTTCTGATGGACTTATGCCTTGGAGAAGACATCAAATTGAATCCTGATATCGCGCCAAACCTATTCTATACTCGTACATGAGTAGAGGCTTGGTGGCGCTACTCAAGTGTGAACTTGGGTGGCTAGCTTTTAGACGGAGTATTTTGCTCCTGTTGATCGCCATTGACTGATCACGCTATCTCATTATAAAAGAGGTTGTCATGTATACTGCTTTAGCCCTCTAAGATTTTGACTGTTAACGGGCTACTTAGATGATCAAAATTTAATTCGACCGTCAATGGGCCGCATGGATGACCACGGTTTAATTCAATCGCTTATGAGTTGCCTGGATTATCAGGGTCTAATTCGACCGCTCGTGAGCCGCCTGGATAACCAAGGTTTAATTACGAACGGGTGAAAACTCATCCAACTTAGAGGTAGTCTAGATATTTGTATAACCCTATAAATTCACACACATGTATATGGAATAGGAAAAGAAAAGAAAGAACAACATGGTACAAATGAAAAAGTATTCTTATTTTATTAATATCAACATGTATATTATAAGCATAGATGACCTACCTGTACCATTACTAGAAGTAGCATTTGAGGTGGATCGTGTTTCACGTTCGTGGGACCAATTTGCCGTTTTGGGTTTGGAGTTTGTATACTCCGTTCCGCAAGACGGCTAAGACTAGAAAATGGCATTCCCAATTTGAAGAAAGTTTATTCCGGCTAGTGGTCTTACCCGTAGCCTCGATACTTCGTAAGGCCAAGTCTCCAACTTCAAATTGCCATGCATTTACCTTCTTAGTGTAAAAGTGGGTGACTCATTGTTGGTAGGCCGATGTCCGTATTCTGCCAATGTCGTAGGCTTCCTCCAACAAGTCTAAGTGTTCCCTGATTTTCTAGAAATGACCTTGTGGGTCGAAAGACTCGACCCTAAAACTTTATAACCTGATCTCAACCGAAATTACCTCTTCAATCTCGTAGTAGAGACTGATGGGCGTCTCACGATTTAATTGCTTTGGAGTCATTCGATAAGACCATAGGACAGAGGGTAACTCATCGATCCAAGACCACCCTACGTCCTCTAGCTTGGTCTTTAGACTGTGAAACAGTGTGTGATTTGTGACCTCCATTTGTCCATTTGCTTGCAAATACGCTATCAAAGTGTAAACCAATCTGATACCTAGATTGGTGCAATACTTCGCGAAACATTTCCTTAAAAATTGGATTCCGTTGTCGGTCATGATGACCTCGGGAACGCCGAATCTGGTGACTATACTGCGGCAGACAAATTCCAAGATGTTGTACTCGGTGATCTTGGCTAGCAGGGTGACTTCAACCCACTTGATCAAGTAGTCGATGCCAGCGATAATGAACTTCCTTTACCCTATCGCGAAGGAAAATAGACCGAGAATATTGAGCCCCCATCGCACGAAAGGTCGAGGAGTTTAAAGAGATCTCAACTCGACCGGTGGTTACTGGTAAAGACTGCTGTGGAGCTGGCAATTCACACGCTTCTTCACGAATTCAAGGGTGCCCTTCTTCATGGTTAGCCAGTAATATCTCTGACGCATGATCTTAAATATTAGATTTTTGCCGCCAATGTGCGATCCGCGTATCCCAAGGGAGACTTTGCTTAAGGCGTACTCGGCCTCCTCGAGAGTAAGGCACCGAAGATACGGGGTCGAGCAACCACGGTGATATAGCTGCCCATCGACTATGGTGTACCAGTCGGTCATCTTCTTAATCCGCTTGGCTTCGTCCGCGTTATCTAGCAGCACTCTGTCTGTCAAGTATCCCTAGTAAGGCGTCATCTAATTCTCTGCGCCGGAGATTTACATTGCTTCCTGTTCCTCAGGACTTCCTACATATCCCTCGAATACTGTTTTGAGTTTTCAACCACCACTGCTTTGTCAAGGTGGTTGGCCTTCCAATTTTTAGTTTTGAAAACGTGGATTAGGTTCAACTGGTCAAATCTCCAGATGGCATCCTTCGCATTAGCCAAGTGTTTGGCTCAGTGAGGGTTGCAAGCCTCGAAATTCTCGTTAACCTAGTTTACGACCAGTTCTGAGTCACTTTAGACAATCAGTTGTCTAGCTGAGCACTCTTTGGCAAGTTGTAATCTAGCCAACATGGTTTCGTACTATGCAATATTGTTGGTGGCTGAAAAGTCGAGTTTAATGGAGTACTTCACCTCAAACTCATCTGAGGTCCTTATGACCACTCTTGCACCTTTGCCTGAGTCCATAGATAATCTGTCTATGTTGAGAACCCATCCTGGCTCTTCCCTAGGTTATTCTGTGTCCTTAGTGGGTTGTTTATCAAGAATTATTGTCATGATCTCGATGATGAAATCAGCCAAAGCCTACCTGAAATTTAATGTTGAACTCTTCCAACTCGATAACCACTTAACCAGCCGTCTGAAAATATCGAGTTTCTAGAGAATGCTCTTCAGTGGCTAATCGGTTAGAATGACCACGTGATGAGTTTGGAAATAAGGTCTTAACTTCCGGACAGAGAATTCAAGTGCCAAAGCAAGCTTCTCAGCACGCGAGTAACGTGTCTCTATGCTGGTCAATGTCTTGCTTACACAGTAGACCGGCCGCTAAGAGTCGGATTCCTGGCGCAGGAGAACTGAGCTAAGAGTCACCTCTGATATTGCCAAGTAGAGGTACAACTCTTCTCCACTCTTGGGTGACGTCAGCAACGGTGGACTGACCAAATACTATTTCAACTCACCGAATGTTGCTTGGTACTCTACAGTCCACAAGAAATTGTTCAGTCCCCCTTATAGCCTTAAAGAAAGACTGAAACTTGTCCCCTGACTTTGCAAAGAAGTAGGACAGTACTGCCAGTCGTCTGGTTAGCCTCTAGACATCCTTGACACTTCGTGGTATTGAGATGCGGTATTGAGATAACGGCTCTGAACGCTGTTATACATGGACGGCCTAGAATAGCATTGTATACGAAAGACAGGTCGACAACCAAGAAGGTGAGTGTGAGACTCGTCGTTCTTGGGTGCATGCCCAATGTGACCTCTAACTGGACCATTCCTTGGACGGTTACTGGTTCGTTGTCAAGGCCATAGAGCAGGCCTCCGGTAGGTTTTAGTTGGCTCTTTTTTAAACCAAGCTTAAAAAAGGTATTAAGATAAAGCAAATCTCTGAAATTTTCATTATCGATAAAGACTCATTTCAATTGATAATCAAAGTTATCATCCGAAACGAGTACGGATACAACGAGGTGATTTGCATGGGGGAGATTACATGGTCCATATCACTACCACTAAAGCTAATGACATTGCCTTCTGTACATTACTTCTTTCGCCCAATTTACTACTCCTTGCGATCCACCGGGGTCTTGATCAGCTGGATTGTGGTCATATTGACCACTCCAATCGCGACTCGGTTCCGTAGATGGGAAGGCTCTAGTCCTTCCCTGCCTGAGGTGTCGGAGTTCTGCCTGGTGTTCCTGATGAACCTAGTGAGGTGGCCCCTTCGGACGAGATTCTTAATCTTCCGTTGGAGCGTCTTGCAGTCCTTCGTGGAGTGTCTAGGAGATCGATAAAAATCGCAATACTTGAATGAATTTTCTCCATCCACTTTCTTAAGTGGTTTGGGCCACTTAGGAAATTTCTCTCCACGGATCTGTATGAGGACATTGAAACGTGTGTCGGTCAGGGGTGTAAGGTTGATCGGCCCGTGATCCCTTTACTTCGGTGCTCCAATCCTGTGCTACTTCCTACGGGAGTGATCGCCGCCATTGTGCTTCCTCTTTCCCGGCCGCCGTTGTGCTTCCTCTTTCCCTTAGCCGAAAAAGAGTGAGGTTATTCGGTCCTTTCGAAATGCTTAACCTCGTTGGCTTCTTTGCCTGCTGCGTAGGCTCTGGTAATTGACTTCACTTTCTGGAAAGTTTATGGATTCTTGTGGGCCAAGTATTTGAAGAAGTCCCCATGCGTCAAGACTGAGGTGAAACTATCAAGTTTCATCTCATCTGTGAGCTTGGGAATCCTTCTGGCCTCTGCTGCAAAGCGATCCAGAAATTTTTTTAGATTCTCTCCCTGTTTCTGTTTCTGCATGATGTGGGAGAGATACCAAGGCTATTTCTCTTCCTGAGGTTAGGGACGTATTGGGCTAAGAAGAGATCAGTGAACTCCCGGAAGTTTCGGATCGAGTTTGATGGGAGCCAATGAAACCAGATCCAAGCGTCTCCCATCAAGGTGAGCGAAGAGTATCAGCACATTGCTAAATCCTCCAGGTCCTGGAGACTCAGATGGGTAAGAAAGTGATCCAAGCGATCCAGGGGATTAGTTTCCCCGTCGTAAGAGTCCGGTGTCGGCATCTTCAATTTAGTCGGCAATGGGCGGTTCAAGATCTCAATAACGAAGGGAGACCTCTCCAGATCGTTGTCGTCCTTGAATATGCTGTTCCAGACTTCCTTAACTCTTACCTTCACTCTAGAGGTGTCTCCAAATCTCTTGGAGTTGAGATAAGTCCTCAACTCCGTTTTTTCGACAGTGCGACGTGTAGCCGGCTGGCTACTGTCGCTGATGGATCACTCATTCCGGGAGGATCCTTCCTGAGCCTAATGCCTGGTTTCTGCCAGAGAATATCGAGGATTCCTCCGTTCTAGACTCTCCTTCGGAGTCCTACTACCCAAATGTCCTTTGAGCCTTGGATGACTTTGGGCATGTGAGGCCTCCAGAGCTTGAGTGTTGCTCAGCCTCCTTATATTTTGAGATGACTTCTTCTTCTTCTGGCCTCTTCTCCTGGAGGTTGGAGCAGAGACTGCTACGGGCGAAGCCCCCTGCTTCATATTTTTCTGCCGGGTTTAGAGCATCTGAAGTGTTTGATTCATGTTACTCATTTATTCCGCCAAGTTCTAAAAAAATTGAGCGAGTACTCCGTTGACCACCTCGTTAATCAGGTTAACAATAGAGTGGTCTTAGTTGGGTGCAACCACATCTCTAGCGGGACTACTAGCTTACGCTATGGTGTTTACCATTCTAATGGATGAATGGTTTCCCACAGACGGCACCAATGATGCGTCTTGGATCCAAGTTTCGAACAGATTCGGATCAAATCGTCCGTCTGAGTTTGACTCCTTCCACTGAGTTTGGATCCTGCGCACCACAATTGCGAACGAAAGGTCAGGTGTCGGCGGGATACTATCCCACCAAAAATATTCCAACGTTTAAGTCAATAAATAGTCTTCAAAGGTGAAAAGTGAATGCAATAAGATACAGTATGAATGCAGAGAGTATTTGTGAGAGTGGGATTGCTCTCGTAAGTAGAGAGACTTTGGTTACTCGTGAGGAGCGAGGTCATTGAGTATTGAGTTCGCTGGAAACGTAGTAGCAGAGAGAGAAAGTATAGATGTGCACAAGTACCGAAAACATAAGAGCTTTGTAAGAGAAGGCTTTTGCAGGCCTATGAGAATGTATATTGAAGTGTGAACTCCATGGCCTTTTATAATTACTGTGCTGGGCTGTTGTCCTTGTGCAGAAGGGCTTGATACTCGTGCTCTGGTGGGATTGATTGCTTTTCTTCTATATTCTGTAACCGTTAGAGTTTCCAACAGATAGGAAAAAAATTCTGGCGCATTCCTTCAAGGATACACATTGATTTTAGGAGCAACCGTTACAATAGAAGCTGCCTTCTGTAAAGAGTGCGAAATTAGGGGAGAAGACTATTGCTGCACGAGGACGGATGTGCGGGCCAATTTAGGCTTGGACCGCACGAGGCCTGGTCTTCAGTCCGTAAACTAGTCATACTAATATTGACTGTCTTGTATGCTTCTAGTCAACGGAGGCATTGACCATTTTGGGCCCAAGTGAGTCGTCCTGCTCTTACACTTTGATTGGTTCATTAGCCTCTCGTCCGATCAACGGTTAGCTTTGACCGTTCAGATACAAATAGGCCGTTGTGGATTTGGGCCGTTCCTCATTCGTAGATCAGCCCATTATTAGCGTACTCATCACATTTTATTCGAACAACAAAGAGTTGGTAATGTAATAACTAATTAAAGGATTATTATATGATCCATAATTTCTCATAATTTATGAAAAAAAAAAAGGCCAAGCCAACATTTGAAACGCTGAAACGACACCGGTTCATTCAGAGCAGAAATGCAAAATAATCGTGTGGCAATCGGACGCTTGCATTCTGAAGACTGCTCGACACGTTCATGGAGGTGAACGCCCACGCAAAATTAACGACCTTCTCCCGCTTCTGTTTGATTTTCCCATCTAAATTTTCGGTTCCAACTAGATCGATCTCCCTTTCGTCCCCCCCCCCCCCTCTCTCTCCCTCTCTATTTATACAACTGCGGTTCTACCCCTCATTGTCTCAGAATTCCGGCACCGATTTTCCATCGTCGATTGAAACACATCCAATTCTGGAGAAGAAAACAATGCCAATTCCCGATTCTGATTCATCTTCGTATCACGGAGGAAGAGGCGGCGGAGACTACAAAAATTTCCGGCAGATCGGGCGCGATAGTATGAATCCTTTCTACTTCCTTCTATCAGCTTTCAATTTTCAAATCGTTTTCAACTTGGCGCTGCGGATTGTCGTTTACAAATCCCTCTCATTGTTTTTTTCTTGTTTCGAATTGATTAATTCATTTGAATCTCAGAAGACTGTAACGACAAATCGGCGTACCAAAATTTTGTTATTTGGCGGTTCAAAAAGCGATCGGACTATTTGAAATTGATTGGATGATGTCGTAACTTATATTTAAAGTTTGATTTTCGAATTCCTCATTATCCTATCACATTGGGATAATTTTATCTTTATGTTAAAATTATCATTTAAAATGATAACTTAATGCACGAATCTCATACAATGCGCCGGTCTAAAAAAATATTAAATCATTTGAATTCATTTCATAAGTCTTATTTTATGCTATGGTGGAAAACAATTACCAAATTATCACATATTTTTAACTTTTTTTTTAAAAC
>JAODPA010068703.1:0-21505 GCA_025585075.1 Nepenthes mirabilis | reverse complement strand
TCTTTTTTTCTTTTTTCTTTGTTTTTCCCGTTACCCCTTCTCTCTTCGTTTCTGTTTCCCTCGCTCTGGTCTTCGTTTTCCCTATCGTCTTCGTTTATTTATCAGTCCAATCGGCCGGTGCTTAGCACCACCAACTTTGCCCGCATGTCAACACATCAGCCCACCCCTTTCTGGATCTCCCAAAGAAAGTGGGCAGACATTGGTAGGCTTGATGTTGGCTCAATGAAACACGAGGTTGTTAAGGTCAGGCATACCTCGAACTTTTCAGCGAGATCTCAGAGTCAGTGGCATTCATTTGTTGATCAGTGTGCAGTGTAAAATGGTGTGACCGACAGTACACCAATGTCAATTCGGCAAAGGAAACCCATCATAAAAGGGTTTTGCCATATATCTGCAGAATTCAAGTGTATGTTTCCGTTAATTAACTTGCGAACAATGTGGCGAAAGACTCCTTTTTTATGATTCTTTATCCCATGTTATAACACGCCTGTGCCCTTCTCCTAGTTTATTTACTTGCTTGATGTCTGCGAAAATCTTATATGGAGATATGTACTTGATCTTTTTAATGCTTTTTCTCTATTCGTGATCTCTTTTAACATGTAACGTAGGATTCAGCCTGAATTATCTTCTTCAGGTTCTTATCATGGATAAAATCACCGTCAAAGTCATGTCTTCTTCTTGCAAGATGGCTGATATCACAGACGAGGGGATTTCGTGTAAGCTTTTGGCGAATTTATTACAGATATATTGTCAACTTGAATGTGTACACATCGAATGCCCTTTTGTCGATCTACACGAAAATTGAAGCAGTTACCCATCCGAAAAAATTCCATCCATTTGTTTCAGATTCCCCCCCCCCCCCGGGTGCCAGGTCATTGTGTTCAGTTGAAAATTTTAAAACTATCCTTATGACCCTTTTAAAATGATTTTAGTTTTCTCTATACATTGGTTTTATTTGAAACGTTTAGACAACTTCTTATGAACCCCTGGATGAAACTAGTTTCCTCTTTTATCTTTTTTAGATTAGATGCTAACCATTATTTTTTAGTACAGGAAATTGGCATTCTTGATTACTTTTTTTTGTCGGTATTCTAGATAAAATTTTCATTTTGAAGATTCAGCATTAGCATAGCTAATGTGGTTAGCTTTAGAACTAGTCGAAGTTCAGCAATTATGTATATTAGAACATTGAAGGTAAGTTGCTAGCGTCAGACATCAATATGATGTAATTGACTTTAAATAATTGCATATCATATTTTGTGATATTGTTACTGTCTCTTATCTCTTTTCTTGCTCCCATGTTTTCTCTTATTTTACGTATAATGGATTTACCTGGCCAATACATGAATTTTTCAGTCTTTACAGGATTGGGCCTTATATTAGGAGATTTAGAAGTGATATTTTTTATCAGTCCCATCTTAGTCTTTCTGGGATCTTTTGCTTTCTCAGCTTTGTGATTCTGTTTTCAATCCTATTTGTGGTGTGAATTCATTCATATCCATTCTGAATGCCATGCCACAACCATCTTGGCTCTTAAAATTGTTCTATTTAGTAGTTGAAGATACATTTGTTTTATTATTATTAGGAAATCATATTTGACCTCCAATACAGCTTGGGCCCCTATCTCTTCCCCCCTCCCAAAAAGTAAAATAAAAATAAAAACAAAGAAACTTGCAGCCTCTGAAAAACATACACGGAATAAGTTTTCAGTTGAAGGTTTGTGAGCTGTGGGTACTGTAGCTAGAACTTACTCAGGTTCTTCCTTCCTGTAGTGGTTGAAGATATTTTCAGGAGAAGACAAGCAATGCCCTCCATGGATGCTATTTATTTCATCCAGCCCTCAAAGGAGAAGTATTACAAATTTCCATTTCATTTTTCCTTATTTCTATCTTTTTTGTTCAATTGTGTGAAGTGCTACTTTAACTGCTACAGTGAGTGACACTTTTTTCAATTTACTTTTTATTAATCACACCTTATCAATGCAATTAATATTTGTTAAGTACTTTCCCCAACCCCTTTTCTTGTTGGGGAGGAGGAGAGGGTAAAATGGGAAGGGGGAGTAATACTTTGCCATTGGCCTAGGCAAACAGGTGACTCACTACCTCCACCTTGCCACATGGTTTGATTAAAATCCGTATTACCTTCATTTTGGAATTTTCATCTCAAATTGAGCAATACAACCTAGAGCTTTTTCTGGGTGAGACTCTTCTGAGCATAGACATGCTCTTCCTAGTGTCTTCTGTCACTATGTCTCCCTGTTGCTGAGTGTCACATCGTGCCTTCATTATTGTACCTCTTGATTATTCGTGCGGAAATTTCCAAAATTACTGAGTGGAACAGTGCTTGCAAAAGCTTACTTGAGTTTGGTAGAAAGAAAATTATTTCCATTCAGGATAAACCCTGTCGGCCACCTTGTTAATTGTTTCCTCTGTTTTTTTGCTGTAGCAACTTGATAATATTGGAGGGTGACCTTTAGTGCAACAATAAGGTCATTGTGACTGTAGGACACAAGCCTAAACCATCACAGTAGATCTTCAGCGGTCTAGAGATAGTACCCATCACCTGAAGTCCTGTGATGAAGTTCCTCAGTTGTAAATTCTGGTAACGCAGAAGTAAGGCTGCATATATTTGACACTCCTTAGATCCCATGGGAATCTTGTGCGTTAAACCGCCCTTTTTAACTTATAATATTGCTGGTTATCTTTGCCCAGATGAACCTTCATGGACATGCAGACTCTTCAAATCATAGACGAGGGGAAGCAGCTACTTTTGACTTTGTACCTATATTAAATGTTTATCCAACAATAATATAGGAATTTCTCTTTTTGCTTGATATAGGTAGACAAACATTTCCTCATAAAAAATACTGCTGTATCATTTTTCTCTTCCTTGTCTAAATAAAAGGTGGAACCTTGAGCTGCTCGGATGTCCTGAAAACTCTAAAATGCTGATGGCCTGATGGTCCGTACTGCATTGAAGGATTCTTATTCTTTCAAACAGCCATATATGTGAATTTTGAAGATTTGAAAGTTCATTCAGTTAAGACATAATATAATGAACTCTGCCTTTATTTGAAATCTGAGGTACTGGATGAATACAAAAGATAATAGGATGGCATTTGCTAGATAAAGATTTGCAATATGTTCAAAATTCACAAAAATGAAAAAAAAAAGAAGAAGTTGTGCACTCAGATGAAATGTAGATGTATCATCTGGAACTGTCCTGTAGCCTTATCATGCTGGGAGTTGGGATTTTGGGGAATTAAATTAAGCACTTAAGTTTCTGTTTTGATTTCCCTCTTTCCTTTGCATTTCCGTTATGATCTACATTTCAGCCACAAATTGGAGTGATAGAGTTTGATTTGGAGTGATAGAGTTTGATTTTTTTCCATTCCTGCTGGTGAGATTTTTTAGAAGAGTTGGAGCATTGTGAGAATGTTCTTCGTCCAGTGTTGTAGTGTAGTTAATTAGGTTGAGTGTTGCTTAAGATTGGAATTTCATCTTGGATCTTAACAAAGATAAGAAACTTATTGCAAGAATGTTGCAAGAGTTCCTTATGTACATTAAAGATGCCCAAAACTGAAAAATCATATAGAAAACATGTGATTGTAACTAAAATGAGGGCAAGCTTTGGTGAAATGGAAGGTTTCTATTGTGACCCAGAGGCTACGAGTTTAAATCATTGAAATGACCACTCTATAATGCAATCATGAGGCTATGTACATTTGAACTTTTCAGTTTCAAACTATGTGATGCGTAAGCTTCGTGCACTACCCTTTTTATGACAAATAAAATGGTCATTGAGATTTGAAGATACATTAAAAATATGGTCTATAATACTTCCCGTGTTCATATCCTATTTCTATTCCGATGATGCTCCCTTGCTGTTTGTACTAAGGGAACCTTTTCTTATTTATTTAAAGAATCATATTTAATGTAGATATCAAGCCATTTCTGGCTTTCCAATCACATAGTATATTGTTACAATCACAAATTTATGAGTCCGTCACCGTTGACTAGAGCTAATCTTGGGTAAAGCTCTTTCACCCACCCCCCAAATGGAGACATTGAGGATAGATTTTGTCATGACTTAGGGCCAAAAGTAGATAATAATCAATAATAATTAAACCAGAGTAAAATTTTTAAAATCATTAAATGGACAAAATCCAAATATAATTGCCCAAAACCTAGTCGGACTTGGCAAAATCAAAACCGTCAATATATATATGTATAAACCAAGATGCTCGGCAATGAATACAAGACTAATCTGAACAGTTTTATCCGGTCCCCAAGGCAATGATAATAAACCTGCTTAACTTAAACCCGCAATGAAAAACGACAACCCAAAATCTAACAATCATAACACCAAATCTGTAAGAATCTAGATAACACAATGGACATGAATAGACCGAAATAATCAAATATACTACAAATCCTTTAGCATAAATTCTCAGATACAATTCCAAATACAATATAAAATAAACAAGGTCTTCTAATCTTTCACGTCCGAACTCCTTGCAGGAAATTTAGTGCCCTCTAATTTGACATGGTTAGAAACAGGATAGAATATGAGCTCAAAGTTTAACAAGTATCAATATATGTAATAACATATGCATGTCCAATAAAATCGAACAAAAGGGTAAGAAACAGTAAAACATATATGAATTCCAATGCATCCAACTATCAAATATCTAAATGCCAAAATTCCAAATACGATTTTGTACATAAAATTCGCAATCTATATGCAAATACCAAATAGTTCAAAGTACGAAATCATCTAAAACCTTAAAAGTCCAAAGTACTAAATGGGATAAATTCGAGTATCAATTGAAACCTGCAATTCCCAAAAATCAAGCATCTCGAATATCAAATCATATGCAAGTATAAGTCCTAAATATCCAAAACATGCTAAAATCAGAGAACCACTGATCAAAAGACTAATTTTAAGAAAGGTTTATACGTACTTTCGATAACGTTATGCCAAATCACTATTATTTAGATCTGTAGGAGAGTCGTTTACATATTACTTCCTATAGATAGGATCAAATGTTACTTTCTTTTGCCACTTGTGGGGGTAGGTAGTTGAGTTTGTCTGGTATATATTAGGACGTCTAAATATATTATTCTATTCAATTTCTTACAATGGTTCTCAAAATATCAAATCGGGAGATTTTATAACAAAATGCTCAAAACTTTTTTTCTCTGTAGAAAAAGTACAAAACTTTTTATTATGTGAAAAAGTACAAATACAAAATAGAGTTCGATTCAAAGCACATGTATAGACTATCATATGTAAGGCTTAAATACACAATTTCATGACTTTTATTTCACAAATATTTGTTTATATATAAACATAACACTAGAAATATTCTCTTATTTTATATAAAGCAGACAAAATCTTCAAATGTTCAGAAAAACCCAAACAAAATCTCAAAATCTTTGTTGAAAACCAAGTGCATGCAACAATATTTAAAGTATGAAAGTTAAAGGCTACATGCATATATATCAAAACAAGAAACGTAGAGAAAATCAAGGGGTTCACAAACAGACCAAAGAATGGATTTAGAATACCTGTATTAATCTTTCGATCTAGCAGATCTGGCAAGATAGAGCTTCAAAATCCTTTTTGTTCTCTTCCCCTCTCTTCTTCCTCCTCTCTCTCTATCACTTCTACCTTCTTTCCTACGAAAATGAGCCAAAACAATGAGCGCATTGCTTTTATAATTAAATTGGCGCATAAGCGCCCGATAGGCATGTATTAGGCGCCGCTCACAATCCTCAGGCATGCACGAGTACTGTATCAAATACAGCTTAGGTGTCAACATTTTGTCCAAATCATCCTTCAGTACTGCATAGATGTATATTAGGTGCCACCTAATCTGCTCAAAACATGCATGAGCGTCACAGAGGCTCATATTAGGCATGCATTTTCTACCCAAAATACGCATAAGCGTGGCTCAAGTGCCAAGCGTGATTTTGTACATTCGATTTCCTTCAAAATTTTATTATACAATTATTTTTAAATTGACCCAAAATCACTTGATGATATCATAATTCATAAATAGAAACCGGGATTACATATTTATCTGATTAAAAATTACCCATGCTTTGCAATTCAACAATGTCAGCCATGCTAGTTATTGTTAATGAGTTAGCTTCATACTTTTATCTATTAAAATTAGAGGTGGCTTATTATTTAATGTAGTGCTTCATTGGACATTTTTGGACAATAGGACTCTGTCTTCTAGATAACTTAATATTAGGCATTTAAGTTATTGACAATAAGCCATCAATAGATGTTTAAAGACCACATATTCTTTATTTTTTGGATTGCTGATTTAGGAATGCTGATTTCTACATTATGATGCAATCATGTAAACCTTACATGAATTTGCATAGTTGGAACCTTATAAGCAAGTTGGATGAATTGATCATTGTGTACTGTGGAATGAAATCCTTGTTTTGGCTGAGGAAGATCATAAGATTCAAGGAATTGGATTTTTTTGTTGAATTCTGAGCAGAATTTAATTTTGTATTGAAGAATATAAGGTGTCTTAATTACATCAACGCCCTTTTTTTTGGTTGGAAAACCTTGTTACATGGTTTTTTCATTTAAATTGATAAGGTGATACATGACCACTTCAAACCAAGAATCTCATTTCTTTCTTTTGGTCCACTTCTTATGTGTCTGATCTTTGTTGTGATTTTTTTGGTATAAAAAGAGGTTCCCATCTAATGGTCCTATCTTTTGCTCCATACAGTGTTGTCATGTTCTTGTCTGACATGTCAGGAAGAGAGCCTTTGTACAGAAAGTACGTGAAGTAATCAGTATAACAAAATCTACTACTATTTTTCAAAGCTAGAATTGTTAAGTCATTATTGCTCTCTTTGCATTGAATGAATTTGTTGTTGCCCTTTTTTCTGTTTCAGAGCATTTGTATTTTTCAGTTCAACTGTCCCAAAGGAGCTGGTTAATCACATTAAGAGTGATATTAGTGTGGTACCCCGCATAGGTGCTTTGAGAGAGGTAACAAAAACGCCACTTTTTTTTCTGTGGGATAATTAGAATTTTCTGTTTTATAATCTGGTTCATTCTTAGTATTCTTGCCTTTCTTTTGTTAATATGCAGATGAATTTGGAGTACTTTCCTGTCGATAGTCAGGTATGCAAGTTTACATGTTCAATTAAGTTTTCTGCCACGTGATGCAATACCTCTTTGTGGTGTTACCTATCTGCTCTGGAGGCATGATGTTTCATAAGCTTCATAATCTTAGAAAAGTTTGATCTAGTCAATAATAAATACATATCTGAGCGTCCAGATAGAAGATCAGCAATAATAAGGACAGCAGTCTGAGCAATTATAGAAAAAAGTGGATGTATCCTGTTGTGATGATTGCACACATTTTCTCACCCATAGTTTTCAACAACAACAAAGGCATACGTCCTAAGTATTATAAAGAACGGATGACTTATCATCTTGCGATGATTGCATGCATTTTCTTGTACTTTTAGAAACTAGGAAAAAGGGGTTAATGCTAATCGAGTTTTCAGTCTTTATTGCCATCTCACTGATTCACCTCTGCACAGATCAGTTAGCTGTGAGTGAAGGTGAGAAGTGTAAAGTCCTCTGCTATTGCTGTAGATAGAATCTTTTGCTTTACCTGATAAGGGTAGTGGGAGCATCCTTGTGATAATTGTCGTTGTTAACCTTATTCTAGCTGAATCAGCAGACAACTTGGAATATTTGGTATAGGCATTTATCACCGACCATGAAATGGCTTTAGAGGAGCTGTATGGAGATAATGTGGAGAATTCTCGCAAATTTGATGCTTGCCTGAGCATAATGGCTACCCGTATTGCCACTGTTTTTGCATCAATGAAGGTATGATGCGTAATTTGGCAATGTTCTTTTTGTGGTATATCTATTCAGAGAACTCTATACCATGCTTTAATTTTCTTCATTTTTGTAGAAGATATGGAGCTGTTGTGTTTCATTTGAGTATTTCTGCTGTCATGTTAAATAATAAAGTATCTTTAGTTTCTTCAAGTGAAATTCTCGTTGGGTTGCTAGAATGTGTATTTACTGCATTGGAGATTTGAGACAGATGTGGGGCACGTTGCAAGCTAGTGTTGGTAGAAAAGGCATCATTTTCAATAATTTATAAACAGAAGATTGACATGGCGCCATGTACCTCAGGGTTGGCCCTATGTTGGCCTTATGTTGTTTAATTCACCTCAACATTCTTTCATAACATCTGCACTTCCATTAATGTTAAAAGGGTTTTGGATGCGTTGGTTTTTAACTAAAATGTACTCTAAATATGAAATTGAACATTGTTTTTTACAATATTGATAATAAGGGATCCTGTACTATGTACGTCTTCATACTCTGCACTTTAAGTCCCTTGCATGAATTCTCTTGAAGACATGGTACTTAGGCTAATTCTTTCATGCATTTTAAGGTGGTTTGTCTACACACAAACTGATGTCCTATCCTCACAACTTTTCCCTTAGTACTTGAAACATGGTTTGTGATCATCAAAATTGATCACTGACCCACACAGGATCAATGGCTACCATATTTTCTACAGCCACTATACTTCCGTTGAACAACTTTAGCAATAATGCAGAAGGTGGTTGTCGTGAAATAACTTATTTTAACTAGTCTGAAAATATGATGGCAACACTAGTGTGGACGAAGCATCTTGACCCAGTATTGCAGAAGCCACCAAAGTATTGGAAAGCAAAACTACTGACTCAGATCTGGCTAGTGTAAATGATAATCAGATATGTTGTCAATCACAAATTTGATGACCCTTTATAGAGCCAAACTGAGCTTAGCTGGGACAACTTCAAATGGGAAATTTGGTGGTGGCTTTAAGCATCAGAGATTGTTTTATGAATTGAGAAGATGTAAACTATAAACACCAATTCACTGACTTGCCTATTTGACTAAAGCAGAACGTTACTAACCTGGATTCACCCAACTGAAGCTAAAACACAAATATAAAATATATTAGATATGGATTTCTCAGCAGCTTTACTAACCTGCCTTTTTGGCCCTTTCTCATCTGGTGTTTACTCAGTGTGTTAGCGGAGCCATAAATGCTTAATCAACGATGCCTGAGATGATGAATCTAGAACATACCAGATGATAATTATGTGGTTGAGTATCCTCAGTTATCTCAAAGGTTATGAATCGTGCTTTTGAGTTTGGAGTCTTTATAATATCCAAAAGTTATATTATATGACTCATAATATCCAAAAGAAGGGGCTAAGCAATTGAGCCCAACCCGGTAGAAGCACCTGCTTAGAATATAGGTCTAAGTGCTTTGATTGTGTTATAGATAAAAATGTCGATATCAGTATTGGTCGCTGTCACATTAGTATCGGACATATCAAAAAATATGTATCGGTATCGAATATATTGAACAAAAAATATATAAAAATCATAGGTTTATAGGACCGTATTGACCAATATATCCGCTAAATTGGTAAACATATTAGATAAATATTGGTTGATATATCAGTTAATACGGAACATATCGCAATGTTATCATGGTGTTGAAAAATATAAGTATTGAGCGGCTGATATTTTCATCACTCTTGTCTATTGATGGATGTAATTTTAGTGGTTCTTGTTACTTTTGATGGTCTATTTTGGGGGGTTAGAGTTTGGTTATTTTCCAGTTTGTTTCCTTGGGATACGTCTGAGTTTTTGGGCCTCATTCTCGAGGTATGCCTTAGATCTGGCTTTGTTTAAGCCTTGTTCTTTGTACATTCTACTTCATCTATTTATTAGTTTAGTTACTTGTCCCCAAAAAGAAATCCACAACGGAGAGCATGTATTGGAAAATCAAGAGACAAGTTAGGAACGTGTAGAAATTGGAAAACCATGTACATCTTAGCCTATATCATCCTAGCTTGAAGAAAACATGAACTCCGGGGGTATCCGTGGTCGTTGAACTGTATATTTAGCTTAGAAAAGCACTGTGGAAATGGAGTATGATTTTGCCTTCAATTAGATGAGAAGAGTAATGAACCCAGAGAGGATATGTTGCCTCTATAGTTGAACTATTCTGGAATACAATGTTGGCATTATCGTTCATTCTGTAACAGCTTAAGTCAATGTCTGAAACAAGTATTTTTGAACCTTGTTCAACATGTGGCTGATACGATATTCCATCCTGAATGTGCTTCTTATCAATTGTTTTAAGGAATTTCAGGTTTATCTTAGCCTCTATATTTCTGTTCTGTTTTTGTCGGTGCAATGGTGATGGTATTCCACTGAAGTGGCAGGTATGGCTTTTTATGATAATGAGCCTCTCCTTATGGAGGGTAATTCTTTTTACATCTTACCTTCCTAAACCCTGTAATGCAGAAGCTTATGCTTTGCAGTGCCCTTCCAATTCGAAATCGGCTGTAGGATAAAAAGATTTCCTTCTATTCATCCTCAAAAATCTATTTGATGCTTTGCCCAACAAAGCTCTCCATTTATTTTCATCGGTAGCGCTTTATAAATATGTTAGCATCTGGCAAGCCAAATGAACTCCAAATGAGCCCAGCCTTGGTTCAGTACACATCTTGACTTCCTCTTAAAGATTCTCTTATCGCCCATAAGATTGCCTTATTAGCACTTTGCAATGAAAGAGCATTTACTTGCTATTGTCAAGTAACTCTAACTTTAAGCATTCATAAGCATCTCTTATTTGTCCTTCCCCCATATTTTTACCCTATCACTGGTGCTTTTAATAGCCTCCTGTCAACCTTTTCTCTAACTCTTCCAAAAGTCCTATAAGACTTATTTTCAGCACAACTACACCTCTCTTTGCTTCAAGTACACTTCTTGACAACCTATTAAAATTTTGGATCTGATCAGATAAAAATTAGCGAAATTTAAAAAAAGACTTTAGGATCTATTAAGCCACACCAATTTATTTCACATCAGTAAAGCAACCAATTTGTTTCATATATCCACTTCCAGTGGGTGGGTATGGCTGGGTAAATGAGTATGGGCAACATTTGCAACCCTACAGTACTGTGTATTCAAACCTGAATTTTATCTGGGTTCTTTTCCCTTTTTTTGTTCTTTATCATCATCTTCCTCCTGTCTCACAAGTCATAATATTTCCTGTTTTATCTTAAACATAAGTATTTGGCATGATCTGGGTTTGCAAGAAATCACACATGTTCTTTTCTTCATGACAACTTGGAAATAGGTTTATGTTCCAGATATTATTATGCTATAGTGCGTAGATGCTGAAGTTGTGTTCTTGGTCAAATCTTCATGTTAGGACCCCAAAAGTAAATGAAAATCTGTAGTGGGTGCTGGGAGGAAGGAACTATACATGTTATACATCAAAAGGATAGGTTTAGATGATCACTATATACTCCTTACCGCATTAAAAAGACAGGTCTCTGTTAGTTACTACCCATCTTTAAAGAAATCTTAGTGGCTGTTTCGTTAATATTGAAGCAAGTTCCTGATATCTATTGATATTCATTGTGAATATAACTGTGACACCTCTCCTAACAAACGAAACCATGTTAAAGTTCAAATATCCTGGAAAGCTCATTAGCTTTTACAAGGGTTGAGAAACTGTTGATATAGAATGTTGAACAGACCAAGGTGATCTGATTCCAAGGTGTGAAATGACTGTAAATTCTGGGATTAATAAGTTTTCTATTGATTGAGGATGACATTTTTGTTACAGTCTGCTAGTTATCTTTTCAATGCAATAGCAATAAAGTAGATGTTGTAGTGCAGTTATTTGATATAAAGCTGATATGATCTTAACATGCCTTTCCCCCCCACCTTCAGGAGCTTCCTTATGTACACTATCGAGCCAAGGAGACTGATGACACAATATCATCTGCTCGTGAATTAGTTCCCACAAAGCTTGCTTCTTCAGTTCGGAACTGTATTGCAAATTATAAATCTACTATTCCTAACTTTCCGCAAAAGGAAACATGTGATTTACTCATCTTGGACAGATCTGTTGATCAGGTGAATTGAATATTTCCTGCATGACTTTTCTGTTTTGTGCTGCAACAGAGTAATAAGTAAAAAAAATTTTATGTTTAGATTGCTCCAGTGATTCATGAATGGACCTATGATGCCATGTGCCATGACTTGCTGGACATGGATGGAAACAAATGCATGCTTGAGGTTTGTCATCCCACCATTTTCATGTCATTCAGCTTCTTATTAGCATGCTCTTAAGGAAGCTTCATGCGGAGCTTAAAATATACTAATACTACACTTAGGTTCCTAGCAAAATTGGTGGCCTGCCTGAGAAAAAAGAAGTCCTTTTGGAAGATACAGATTCTGTGTGGCTAGAGATTCGTCATTCACATATAGCAGAAGTATGCTCCATGGACTCTCTTTATATTTGTAACATTTAGTTTGATAGGTGTTAAAAATTAATGATTCTACTAATCATTCCTATGTCAGGCAAGTGAACGTCTGCATGACAAGATGACCAACTTTGTATCACAGAACAAGGCTGCACAGCTCAGCCAAGCCTCAAGGTAGGGTAGCATATCCCTGATGTTCCTTCAAGATTTCTAGACTTCATTAGTGTGCTTATAATGTGAATTTAGATTCTTTTTTGCAATTAAATTCTGTGGATGCTCTCCACCTTTTCTTTTGAGTTTCTTTTATACTTAATCCTTGATGTTTTATCATAAAAATATGGTCTATTTGTCATCATGTTTTGTTTTTTGCACAGCCACTAGTTCAAGTGTCGGAGAAACTATGGGTAGGAAAGTTTTAGCAACAGATTAAAATGAAATTGAATTTGCATGTATCTGGAATATTAGCTGACGTATTCTCCAGCAAATTTCTGGAATATTTTTGTTTCTTAAAAGGAGAACTCCCTGCATCCCAAATCTTCTAGCCATTGTTTCTTTTATCAACAAGAATCATCTCAACCATAAAATAACCTCTCTTCAATTCATTGGCTAGGTTGAGTGCATTTGACTCTCCCAGAGACTGCTATGCTTGAAGTCACAGTACTAAGCCAACCTTTTAGAAGAACTATCATCTCAAAATGTGAAAGACAAAACAAACTAATTGTGTTAAACTATTGCAATTCTAACTTATGTTAAATGGGTAGGCTTGAAATTTGTCTACTCAAATAGTTTGTCATGTAGTGGAATGGAGAGATTACCAATGCATTAAGTGAAATATCAGTACATTCACCAAAACGAAGTGAAATATGAATATCAAGCTCGATTTTTTAAAGGTCCTATGTATGTGGAACGGATGCAGTGAATTGAATGTTGTCCACGTATGGGGAGTTAAAAGTTTCTGTTTCTGTAAGTTTCTTCATAGCATAGAGGGCTCTGAATAATCTTAAACCATGATATGTTAGTTTGAATTTCCAACATCACTTGCTTAGAGATGAAGCATTGAGTGAGTTTCTTGTTCAGCAGATGTATGGAGCTGATCAATCATTAGTTTGGATTTTTAGAAGATACAAGTAATCGATTATTTTGATGTGGTTTCACCGGAATGCATCTGATCAGTGCAAATCATAAACTAAGGATAAGCCCAAATTCATCATAGATGGTCCATGACTTATGGGCCCATTACTTTTTGAATGTAAAAAAATATATATATGAACACTTCGGCAGGATGCATAAACTCTTTATTCTAAGTTCTGAACACAGAGTTCATGTGAATTGTTGATACTTGATTATTTTAGGAAATTGTTTAAGGTTATTTTCTTGGATATTGTAGTTTGTATCACCGAGTTGCCATGTTTCCTGACTTTTGGTGTGATATGACAAAATTTTGGTAAACCTCACACATAATATGTTTCTTCTCAGTAAATATAAAAATTATCTCTTAGATTTTGATTTTGCAAAGTATGTACCTGGTTCCTTTCAGGAACCATCAATTTAACTAATTGTATATATTAATATTAATCCATCCTTTCTGTATTTCCACTGACTGTCTTTGGATCAATCATATCAGCAATAGCATCATCGTTTGGCTTGAATTTTCATATCGATACATTCAGAGTCAGGTAACATGTGGATTGGATTTTACTGCAAAAATAATTAGTTGTTTTACAAGTCATTCTGGAAAACCATTTTAAGCTGCAAGACTCGCTCTGATTGAGATTTGGTTGCTTCCTTCAAGGATTTAGCCTCTACATTTAGAGCTTCTGTGAATTCTGAGCTTAGAGATTAAATCGCTTTTGGCTGGTTTTGTCTCTTCAAATTCTTAATTAAACTTATTATTGCAATATTTTGTGTACATGCTGATGGAATCATTGGTTTCATTTAGAGATGGAAGTGAAATATCTGCACGAGACTTGCAGAAAATGGTTCAAGCTTTGCCACAATACCAGGAACAAGTTGAAAAGCTTTCTATCCATGTAGAGGTTGGATACTTCTTTCTACTGCGATGTATTTTTGGGTCTCTAGCTGTGATGTTTTCTTGATCCTGAGTTTTTATTGCTTTTTGTTGGGAAATATCCACATTAATAAGTTTAAATCATCAATGATTCAGCTCAAAGTGGTATCCTGCCCCCCAATTTTGGCTCCTTGAGCTGCATGGCTATGATTTTAATTCTGGTCCTCACCCTGTTCTCTCTGCTGGCCGCCCTCTCATTGCTCTAGCCTTAAGCTATGATATCTCTGGTTTGCATCCATGAGCTGCCCCTGCTGGGCCTTACTGGCTTTGCAGTCAGCCTTCCTTTGAATTACGTTACAGGCTACAACCTTCAAAAGTTATGACATTGGACTTCTGGCATCAATGCAAGGATCATGTATTTCTGATCATTTAGGTTGTCTCATGCTGATTTATTCATGGATGCACATTAATTCATTATTTAGCAGAAATTGTGCTCATTTGTGTTTTTGAATTCACGTTTCAGATTGCTGGAAAAATCAACCAAATTATTAGGGATGTTGGCCTTCGTGACCTTGGGCAATTAGAGCAGGATCTCGTCTTTGGAGATGCTGGAGCCAAGGAAGTCATAAATTTTTTGAGGACAAATCAGGTATGTTCTGAGTTTGTATTTAATGTAAGGATGTAATTACTTTCTGCTTACAGAGTGAAAAATATTGACAAACTGCAACAATTTCTTTTCTAAATCAGGATGCGCCATCGGAGAATAAATTGCGCTTGCTGATGATTTATGCATCTGTTCATCCTGATAAATTTGAAGGTGACAAGGCCTCAAAGCTGATGCAGGTATTTATAAACTTCAATTCTAGAAAATATGCAGGTTTGCTCTTAGCTCTGCAAATTAGCCCCTGAAATTAAAGGATAAAGAATAAATAATGCATACCAATGTTTCTAAATGGGAAGTTGCTTCGGAATGATCAATTTTCAACAGTTGTGATACATGGAGGTGAAAAAAAGTAAATTGCATTGGATAGTATGTCGCCTACTCCCTATGGACGTCATGGGGAATTTAGCTTCCTAAGTTGTACCTCTAAAGGAGATCATAGCAGTTCAATGGCAGATCTAGGAAGTTTTTTGGTGGGGTCATTTAAGTGAAATATACTTTTACATAACAAATCATTTAAATTTATAATAAAAATAAAAGATTTAGGTCTTAAGTTTATTCATTTATGTTCACAAGAAACAATTTAAGGAAATCTTTATTGCATGTTAACAAAAGTTTATATCTAGGAAACTTTGCAAGATAGTGTTGACAAGAAATGAGTTTTTTCATGTTATTTTTCAATTGAGGCTTTGCATTCTGCTGCTTTTCCCACACCCACTCATTAAAATAACTATCTTATTCAACAGAGCAGAAAGTCCTCTTTTGTTTCATCAAAGCATCAGAATGTGCAATGAAAACAGCCTTCTTCCAATTGATAATTCTCCATCTAATTCTGAAGGGATAAGAATCTGAGAATTCAATCATTAATTTCATGTTCAAAATATTAAATTTTCTTTTCAAAATGAGATTTTCACTTCTGCTGTACAAATGCCTATTAATTCATCTACTCCCGCTTTATGTAATTCTAGACGGTCCAGTTATTAAAAAATTAACTTTCAATACTGGGACCCCAATTAGATAATGTTATTTTATGATCTGAGTGCAGTCAATCGCGTTTGCTCAAGCAAATGTGGATCCACCTTGCATTAGTGGCCTTTGTCATGATGTGAGAACAGGGGGCCCCATATCCTCTTAAACCCTCTAAAATTCATGGGCAAGATCAATTAAATGACTGCTGCTTCTTGCCCCAATTTTATCTAGTTGCCTCCTTCTACCGGCATAGAATGATAGCATTTTGCAATGACTTTCCCATGAATGCAACATCTAGTGCTGACTCAGTATGCTTTTCATCTGGATGTGCACTTAGCATACTTTTGAAGCCTTGCATTTGATAAAACAGTACCTTATGATTTTCCCTTTCTGAAATAATATAGACCTGTTAAATCTAGTATAACTGTCTCGGATTTTTTTTTGAATGAGTATGAATGACATTGCAAGCCTAGGATTTGGTAAGCGTTCAAGAGGCACTTGATTTCTTCTTTGACCTTTTCTGTGATCTCGGGAGACAACTGCCTGGGTTGGGCGGTTGCACCAATCTCATCTTGTTAGGGGCCTTTCCTTTGTATAATTGAGCTCTTGAAAAGCAAATATGAACAAGTGATTATAGAATAGCAAGATTTCTCCCTTGTATGTGGCACGTCAACCTCTCAGACTAGGCCAAGTTTGAAGATGGAACTCACTGCGTGGGGTAAAACTTTCTTGATATGTTTCTTTTTAAGAACCAGAAAAATTGTGCTTCTAATGGAATATTTATTATCTTCGATTTTCCCCAGTTAGCAAAGTTATCGTCCAAGGATATGAAGGCTGTACAAAATATGAGACTGCTTGCTGGATCAAGGGATACTCAGAAAAAATCAAATGGGAGTTTCTCACTAAAGTTTGATGCTCAGAAGGTAACATACTTGATACTGAGAAATTTTATGTACAAGTAATTTCAGTCATATGCTACTTTTATTTCAAATCCAAATCGTTAACTAGCTTATAACTTGTCCTTCATTATAGAAGAAAGTTGCAGCAAGGAAAGATAGAGCCCATGCTGACGAAGAAACATGGGCATTATCAAGATTTTATCCCATGCTCGAGGTAACTGATTTTTCCCTCCCTCCCCCCACTTGCGCTTCCCATTCTGCTTATTTTCTCCTCAAGTGCATGGGGTTGTTTCTATTACATTTTGGGGAGTTGATGCTTGTAGTGTAAACCAACCCTTTCACACCAAGCATGCTCAACATGGATTCTTTGCCTTTAACTTTGTTGTAGGTCATATTATTTACTAAATCAAAATGTGCAAGATCATGCCTGATTGGTTTCCTTTAAACTCTTTTTTGGACTTCATCTTCTATAATGCCCCTTTTCATGCATCTCTTGACAAGCACATTTGGTGGTTTTTGCTTTACATGACCAAACTACCTCAAATGTCTCATTTGCATTTTTTTCTTCAATGGGTGCTTCCTTAATTTCTCTCATATAACATCATTTCAGAATTCAGATCTTTTTTGTTCTCTCATGATGTTTTAAACTCAACTCATATGCTCTAGCATTTTTTCTTCAACGGGTGCCTCCCTAATTTCTCTCTTAACATCATTTCAAATCTTTTTTGTTCATGTGACCATACATCTTTCTCTATCTCTCCATCTCTAGTATTGACTGTTTTGCATATGGTAGTTACCCTCTTAACACTGCTCTGCATACTTCACTGGGCTAATAGCTATCTTATAATATTTTCCTTTAAGTTTGAGTGTTCTTTGATTACATTTGACCAGTGAAGTACTTCTTCACTTCATTCAGCCCCCTTTAATATGATGAATAATATCCTCAATAATCACCCGATCTTTATGAGCAATTGACCCAGATATATGAAATAATTAATTTTCTTTTGTCTTTCTATCCTTAACCCCACCTGCCCACATCTACTTTTTGGTAGTCTTTCTGAACAATTCTGTATTGAATAAACAATCAGGTAGTATATCATGAAATACTTGCTGCCATCTTTCAGGAACTGATCGAAAATCTTAGCAAAGGTGAGCTGCCGAAGAATGGTTATCGGTGTTTGAATGAACCAAGTCCAAGTGCCACAGAAGACGGTCAGAATTTATCAGTCAGGAAAAACTCAACTATTCCACGTTCAATGAGATCAAGACGAACAGCTACATGGGCAAAACCTCATCATTCTGATGATGGACATGGAAGGTAAACCTCTATAATCGTTTTCATGTGATGTCTGCCCCCAGATTGCAAGTTTTTATTTCTCATGGCCTACAGATGCAATCAGTACATATTTATTATTCTTAAGTCAGTTTTTTGTGTAACTTTGTGGCCTTTTTTAGTGACTCAATTTTGGGGAATGCATCTAACGATCTGAAGAAGATGGGGCCGCGTATCTTCATTTTTATTATTGGTGGGGCAACTAGATCTGAGGTAAGTAATCTCTTCAGTTTTAAAAGTAGCTAATTTGCAGCGAACGCTGAGTGATGATGTCTATTGTTGCTGTCACTATCAGCTGCGGGTTTGTCACAAGCTCACCACAATACTAAGGAGGGAAATTGTTCTAGGTTCTACAAGTATGGATGATCCTCCACAATACATCACGGTAAACTTCCGTCAAGTCTTTCTTCCTATCTTCTGTTTTATTTGTTTTCTGAAAAGGATTTTCTTTGGGATTCATGCATCACAATTCAATAAACTTGTAGGTACAACTCTTAGTTCATATCTGGTTGGGCAGAATCAGATAATCATAGCTGTAATAGGAATCTGAATCATAGCGGGGCATGGGAATAAAAAACTTAATGGCAGGAAACTGTTTTTGATTTATGTCACTTTGGAAGCAAAATGAAGCCCTCTCATCATCTCCTGCTTCTGGCATGGCAAAAACTGTTTGATGCTCGAAATCAGGAATTAGAAAAAAAAAAAAGTAAATAGTATAAAATTTCTCCCTTGGCCAAGGACAAAAAGAAAAGTGTTCTTGTACGAAAACTTCTGACTCCAAAAATTATGATTAAGAAATTGATCTCACATGGCCTATTGTAATATGCATTTCATCTCTCTCTCTCTCTCTCTCTCTGTTTATCTATACCTGTTACGCATACTATGCATTTTCTTTTCTTCTTCTGATTAGCAAGGGATATTTCGTTAATGATTTTAATTTGTGGTACATGTTAAGTTGCGGTCCATAAACTATGTCAACTCAAAACCTGGAATTTCATCAGAATTGTTACCCCGTCAATGTTGGATTTCAAAATCATAGTCAACCAGAAACGTACAGGATTCATGGCTAATTAAACCACGACAAAAATAATCATGAAAAATGTGATATCAGCATCCATCCCCAACTCAAATTATCTTGTAAATAAAAATGTATGTAAAACTCTTCTTTGATTGGAATTCAGTACAGGCATTTTGGACAGACATCCAGATAGAAACAAGCCCAAGGGAATTGTTTTGCTCAGATCCTAAGAAGAGAGATACAAGGAGAACCAGCTGTCTGAGCTTCCACAATTTCAACCCTAGAAGAAAACCTGTAGAATTTTTCCAAGAGAAAAAAATGGGTGGAGAGAGAATAGATCTTTTTTTTTTTTTTTCACAATGGAGAGGGATAATAGGAAGAAAATTTGTGTTGGGCTGTGGAGGCGGAAAGTTTTGTTATGTGATTGAGTTTAATGAAGAGGACATTTGTTGGGTTGCTGGGCAGTTCGGGGAGGTTTAGACTCTTTAGAGCAATGTAGATGATCATGTTCTCAATTGCCTGAATGAGGTAGTTTTGTGGGTCCCACTTGTGGCTCTTGCATATGGGGTCTAGAAAGGGCAACATAGAACATATTTAAAAGTTTAAGTTTTTAGGTAAAAGTCCATTATTGGTTTTGCGCTCTTAGCACGCCTCATCACTAGAATGCAATTTTGAGCGGGAAGAAAAGTGTATAGGCATTCATTTAAACTTGTCATATTATATATTTTTTGCAGAAATAGGGTCTATTAAAAGGTAATTCTTAATGTAACTGTAAGATTGTTTCAATTGTAACCTGAAATTTGCATGTTCAATCTGTAGAAACTACCTTTTTCCAACTCATGGGTAATATAACGTCACAATTTAAGAGCTTTATGAGCTGAATTATCTTTTCATTTAAAAAAAGTTGCGGCTTTTAGAATCAAAATGCAATTCTTTGGCGAAAACTAATTAACTGACATGGTTTAAAGTAGGTTTATGCATACTAGTAAATCCTAAATATTATTCTATGTGCAATTTCTCTGTTTCTTGTAAGAGCCTCTAAACTGCTCTTTTTGTGACCTGTAATTTTCAAAACATGCATGAATTTGTGCGTAGAAGTTTTGGGTGCACAAATTCTTGACTGCTGAATGACCGTATCTCATAGGCTTAGGGTTTAAAAATAAATTTACTTATTTCCATCACAGCGAGCTTCTTTGGTCACTGGCACTAACTTTTATCTGCAAAGTGCCATCTATGGGGCTTGTCATACCTTTCTGCGTCTCATTTAGTTACATCACAACACAAGTTTTTTCCTTTCAGAGATTCTATAACCTGAGCAGGACTGCATTTTTCTTAGAATCTGTTTTACCACATCAAAATAGCTGTCCAAGTTTTCGATGATTCTCCAAATCAAAGAAGGAATGAATCCACACTGCCACATAACTCTGCCGCTGCAAGCAGTCGGCTTTATTATCATTATAATAATCTTTCTTCATGATCTGGATCTCCATTTTTGAACTAAAGATATTGGACTTTACTAAAGATATGTGCAAGTTCTGCAGCATATGACTAAATATGAGATGAAACATGAAGTTGTCTCAGTATCATGGTTTTTGCTTATGTCTTGAAGTAATTCTGCAGAAACTGAAGCTGCTGTCGGAGGAAGAACTTTCCCTAGACGGCGTTAAACTTTGAATCTCTTACCTTGAAGCTTTGTAAAATTGGCAATGTTCTTGCTCCGTCGAGCTGGTTGCCAATCTCGATTTCGTAAATATGTAAAATGAAACTTTTATGTAAAAATACATATCACAGGCTCTTGCAAAGGAGAAATCATGCAGAGTACAAGATAGAGAAGGCTGACTTTCACTTCAGTCCAGATTGATTTGGGAAATGCTTATGCCTTGAGTCCCAATTTGGAAGAAATGCATTTGATTGGTTTTTTGTAAGAAAATCTATGATATGAAGTTTGTATATTTTCTTATTTCATATAATTATTGTTTTGAAGGGTGAATTTATAAGGAAGATATTAATAAAGTGAGTTCATTGTAAAAATCATTTAGCATATTTTATGTCAATTATATTAATAAAATGAAGGCCACTGTTTATACTTTAGCCCAAATTATTTTATAGTAAGCACTTTAAGTTGATTTCACTTGGCCGTTTCTTTTTAGACAAATTACATATTTTACATTTGGACTCTATTTTTCTTGAAAAATACTAATCTCACTTGCCCATATTTCATCCATAACACTCCTTAATACGGAGAGCCTAATTTTATATAA
>JAODPA010068702.1:0-10117 GCA_025585075.1 Nepenthes mirabilis | reverse complement strand
AATAATTATAATTTCAAAAATTAAATTAACCCATATATTGAAAGGGTAAAAACTCAAACCCACTAATAATAATAGTCTTGAGTGTTTAACAGTGGAAGGACGAAAACCCGTTTCTTTCTTTTTGAACGTCAAACTCAAAAGGCACCGCACCGCCTCTCTCTTTCCAGGCTCTGTCCCCCATATTTCCTGTTTCTGAGTTTCAGGTTTCGTGGAAAAGAAACGCGAGCAGTTTCGATTTCTTCTGTCACCTTCTGTCCTGAAGCCCTCGTCAGGAAAATCCGTCAGGTAGAACAAACACCCAACTCCATCTTTTTTATTTTAATCTTTTAGGTATTTATGACGAGTACAGGATGAATTGTAAGTCGTCGAATTCCGTATGATTATCTGAAGGAAATGGAGCAAAAGTGATAATTGACTAGTTGTTTTCTGGAAATAGTAATGCTGTGTTATTAGAATCAGCGATTAGCAGGAACATGTCATTGACGACTTTAATCAAACACCTACAGGGCCATCGTCTTCTCGTATGCTTCGCTCGCTTCCCCCTCTATCCTCCCTCTTAAAAACAGAAAACGCGAAAAACACCCGGAACAGCTACGACAAATCAACAATCAAAATAACTCCAACAGCAAGATCGATATGCCTTTATGTAAGAAGACATAATCCAATTCTGCTAAGACCTCTGAATCAAATCCTTCTCGACACAGAAGAATAATTTAAAATTTGTGTCGTCTAGCATCACTGGTTTCCTCTCCAAATTCGTTTCTCTCCCGACGTAACGCCGTCATTAAAGGGGAATTAGCCTGGGGCATGAAACTCGCCTATACATTCGTAGTCCCGACGACCTTTCCGGACCTCGTAGTCCAAGGTATTGCCATTTATTCTAGAACCCCCCCCCTCCCTTTTTGAAGCGGGGTTCTTTCTAAATCAGACGCGTTTCGAGAGGAGTATGCATAGGGTTGTTAGGACTATTAGGAGTAATTCTGGAAGGTCTTTCTGGCTCTTGAAAAGCGATCTAAGCGAGATTTTACAATGTTTTTGTGAATGTGGTGATGGGTTATTGAGAAAAGGGTGAGAAGGATAGGAAAGTAATAGGTATGATAAAATCTTATAGCGTCAATTAAAGGGGATGATAACGATGAGGACAAGTAGAAGGAAGATGAAAAGGAAGGCAGTCGGAAGGAAGTTTTGAATGAAATTGAAGCTAGACCAGACCCCTTTCCGAGAGCATTCTTCCTTTTTGCACCAGAGGAGGTGGGTAAGTTGCCCAAGTATGGGCATTGTTGTATTCTTTGTCAATTACTAATGAATTAGATGAAATGGTGGAGGACAAGATTATGAGTTTTCAGTCCATCCAAGCTCAATTCAATATGGTAGAAATTGATTGATGATTGTTGCCATAATCCTTCGTGGCCAGATTTTTTTCCCTCGATCGGAAAGGAGAAAACTAGAAGGATGGATTTCATTTGGTATGGTGGTTATTTCTTGAGAGGTCTTCGAGCATAAGAGGACGATGCAGTGGAAACTATGAGGGTATTGATTGACTTCTGGAGGAGCAGTGAGGGATGACGTTGGACAACTCAAAGGTTGAAATAGAACATGAGAAGGGAAATCAAGTGTTAATTTTTTATTTAGATGATTGAAGGTTATTGATGAGTCCGGTGATACCTGGGCCGGCCCAGGTCCAAGCTCGCAGAGGAAGACTGCACAGCCCAGGTAGAATTCCGGGCAGCCCAAGACCCGGTCAGCTCAGTCCAGGTAAGCCCAGTATCTGGTTGGCTGAGTTCGGCGGAGCCCAGCAAAATCAGCCCTTGGACAGGCCCACAAACTCGGCCTAGCTGATCCCCCGAGATAGAAGATGCCGAACAGCTGGCCAGCCCGTGTGGCCGCTGTCAGCGCATCATCACCCGCCTCAGAGGATCAGAGTTTGCAGCACATAACCATCAAAAGACTGTCAATAGCAGGTCTACCTGCCCGACGCCCTCAGCGCTGTAACCACGAGGAATGGCGTGCGCAGAAGGTAGGGTGACGGCCCCCTTTTCACAGCCTCGGGGCCGGTGGCCATGATCCTCTCCGATTAAATAAAGAAGGGATCCAAGCATTGAAGTCAAAAAAGGGTGGGGGAGGGGAAGAAAAGTAAAAAAGTTCGGGGAAGAAAAGTAAAAATGTTCATGTTCTGGAGAAGGGATTCAAAGGATCACAGAAGGAGAATTCTCTCCGAGCTCACAAAAATGGAGAACGGGGGAGACAACCGTGGCGCTCAATCTCAGAGCCATATCCCGCCAAAGGCAACCGTTCCTCCGCCGCCGGTCCCGGCTCATGGATGTATAGGCTCAATGCCGGCTCCAAACTCTCTCGTTGCGTGGCCGGCGATAACGACTGGTGAAGCAAGGCGTCGAGAGCCTTTCCGTGCAAAGCCAGGGAAAGGTTTCGGCAAAATAGGTGTCCCAGCTTAGAAGAATGGAGGCGGTCAATATCCATCTCCCTCTTCCGCTCTCCCACTCTCCGATCGGCTTGGTTCTTTGGCGCTTCCTTGGCCTAAAGGAACCTGTAGCAGAGCCCTGGGCGATCAATACCACGTATGCGAAGCATTGCTTCGGATCCCAAGCACGTGAGCATGCTGCGGATATTTCTCAGAGCCCCCCTTGCCCGGCGCACTCAACGGAGTTCCTTTCTCCTCCAGACAATTGCTTTCCGATGAGTTCATCGATCTCAAAGCTGCCCCCAGCTATGCACACCTAGTGGAGCTCAGTCCTCCATCTCAAAGCCGCTCATTGGTTGGACGCATTTATTGGAGCCTAGACCTCCATCGCGCAAAGCCGCTCCTTGCCAAGCATCCTCTCAAAACTGCTCCCAATCGAGTGCCCTCGCAAATCAACCCTGACTGAGCGCACTCATCGCTCTAACTCACCCCTGACTGAGTGTACTCATTCCTTTAAGCCATTCCTCAATTCAGCGCACCTTTAAGTTGGCCCTAAGTTGGGCGCACCAAAATACTCAATCCTCTATTACATACATCTATACATTATTTACTTATCATCGTATCTTTTTATTCATTAGTAAAGATTTTTAATTTAAGTATCAGAAAATAAATTGGACAGTGAGTCCCACTAATCCTCTGACCTCTTGTGTGTTCATTGTGTTGCGTAGGATTCAGGCTAGTAAATACAGGGACCGCTTGGCTTCAATTTGACCCATCGAAAGAAGATCAAGTAATTTCTTAATCCGTCGAACAATTCAAATCTATGAATGTATCAATTATAATCTTATATGATTGTGTTATATTTTATTAGAAATATTATTTATTTAATTAGGTTTAATTTTCAATAGAAAGAATGGCATTTATATAAATAAGGAATGTGACATCTTTCTAGCCTATAAAAGACAAAATTAACCATTATAATGAGTGGATAAGTTTGCCGATTTTTCTGTATAATAGAAAGGCAATATCTTTTTCGAATTTGAATGCTGAGGAGGCTTTAAAACTTTCTTTAGTTTCTGAATTTAAGTAAGCCCTCCATGAAACTGTAATCATTTATATTTCCTCTCACAAATTCTGTAACTTCCATGAAGGAGCAATGGGAAAAGTGAAACAAGAAAAACTGGTTCTACATACTTTGAGGAAAATATTTTAGGCATAGAATCAGGTATGTTTATAATACTTTTCTTTTTTGCATTAAAAATATTATAAAATATCATGATGATTCTAATAATTCGCATAAACGCTTTAATCTCATGAGGTTTTTCTTACACCAGCTTACAGCAATGTATTTGCCAATTCTTGCACCTTGACTTTTAAATGGAGATGATCCAGAGCCACTGTCGTGCACTCCAGTACTATGTTTAAGCCAAGCTTATAAAAAAATTCAAAGATGCATCTGATTGGTATAGATATGCAGACAACTATGAGAATGTTTTTGGGTTTTGTGCATTTGAGTTTTTTAGCTTTCTGGCAAAATTGGATGTTGCAAGGTGCAGTTTAGATTTCTTGCCAAGGTCTTCAAAATAGTTTCATGTGATCTAACCCATCCTGTGAGAGAGAGTAGTAACAATTAAACACTAGATAGCTTTCAGATTTTTAGGATAGGATGCCATTGAAGTTTCAGTTTGGCTGCATTTCTTTCATCCCATCTTGCTGTTACATTCCATTTCCTAAGAATTGTGTCCCTGGTCATTAATTAGTTTTGCACAAATATATCGAACTATGAGTCCCAAAATTCTCGTGTGTACTTGATAAATCAGTTCAAAGACAAGGTTTGAGTTTGCCTCAAGATGAAATATCTCAGTTGTTTGGGAATATAAGACACTGGCTGTCATACAATTTTGTGCTGAAAAGGAGAGAGATATGTTGCTAAGAACAGTTGTTGGAAATTCGACACCTGAATACACCCAACCCGTCGCAGTGGAACAAACTCGAACCCCCGTCAACCATCAACCACCAAATTTGTAAGCACAAGAAACAAACAATGTACAACGATTTTTAACATGGAAAATCTTTTTTAACAAAGAAAAAAACCATGAAAAAAATTTCGAACAAATTCACTATAAATAGTGCCGATTACAAGAACCCCTTCCAAAATTTCTTCACTCCAAACCTAAGTAAATAATGGTTAAATGCAACCCTCTCTCAACACACTCGACAACCCACAAGAGAAATCTAATGAGAAAAGGAGTAACCAAACGAAAATACATTTCTAGAATTACCTCCAAAACGACGTACCTGACCTTGGTGAAGAATGGAATTCAAATCGAACCTTGATCGGATGCCAAACTTCTTCCTCTTCTCTCTTATTCTCTCCTCTCTTTGTGTGCGGCACCCATTGTGGAGATAGATTTTAGAAAACATAATCTTAAAGCACGTGAGCCGCGTTTTATACCGCATACTGGCGCTCGAGTGCCCAGCGAGCGCGGATCAGGCACACTGGTTCTGGATTTCAAGCTCGAGTACCCGGTAAGCGTGTAGCAAACACACGAAGTCTAGAATCTGCGCCCTTTGCACCACTTGAGTATGAGGTGAGCGCTCAGAATCCTCCATCAATCTGGAATTGATGCTCGAGCGGACCTCAAGTGCTGAGTTTGATCTTGCCTCCTGATTCTTCGCTGCGCGCACAAAAATTCCAATCCTCGCACGAGTCTCATGTGAACTTCCGATAACTTTTCGTTTATTGAGTTAGTCACGAAGGAATGTCCCCAAAACCCAACAACAGTAACATCCAAAGGTTAATTTTTTAGGAGAATTTTGGAGCAAGAGTAAAGATGGTTGGCTTATTCATCATTCTGTTAATGTAACACAAGTTGTCATGTGTATGAGGGGGCCTTCATTCAGATTACCGAATTGTTGGGGAACTGTTTTGTCATGTTTAACCTGAATGAAATACTGATTCCTCACTTCAGAGGAGTGGCATTTATCAGTCACGGTTTTTGAGCAGTAGGGAGTGTCCCTTCTACATGGGATGGGTGGAAGGTACCCACTGGCGATCCCCCAGGCGATATTTGTTTGTTCACAGAGAGGCTGATAGGAAAAAAAACATGATATTAATGGTGTGAATACATAGAGAGATTCTTTTTTCCCTTTGGTTTTCCTACTGTGGGGAGAGGGGAAGGAAAGGAACAGATATAGTTGAAGGTTTTTTTATCGTGGGCTGGTTGGCTTCTTTCCAAACCCAAGATCACATATTTATGGAGTATGCTTTTGCAGATGAGGATGATATGAAGCTTGCATTCGGAGATAGTTTGTTAAAATTTCAAAGGTAACGTGTAATGGAATTCAAGTACATTGCATATGAAACATAATTTATATTATTCAAATAACCAAATGTGATTATAATTAAGGTCCTCAATGTAGGTATAACTGTATTGCATTAAGTCCAAAGTGTAGCATAATTTTTCTTCCGGTGAATAATATTGGAGTTTCGAAATTAAGTCTAAACAAGTATGTTAGAGGACCACATGCACAATCTGAAGGATTTTTTTTTCCTCTTTTTGTTTTTTGGTTTTTTTTTATTTTGGGGGGGGGGGAGTAAATGAAGCATTTCTTTAACAAGCAAAATGTGCAACGCAAGCTATAAGCCATAAAGGATGCAGAAGTCTTAAAAGACGTCATGGCACAATCCAATGTCTATGTGGTCCTGCTTGTTACAACTCAGACTTATATCTCCACATTATTTTTGTGATGAAGTTTTTGTGAAGCATCATAAACATGTGCTCCGAAATTTTTGTGATGAAGTTGACTGTGTAAATATGCAGGTAATCCGTCTATTTGGACCAACTAAATTGAGTGCATTTGATGGACAAAGAAAAACCTTCAGTTGGTGGATGGTGAAATAAACTTCTAAGATGTTGTAGATTCTGCCCTGGAACTTCTAAAAGCAGTCCTCCTAAATGTATTGATAGAAGCCCTTGTGCAGTCATGCTACTTATACAGAGTAGCATCTGATTAGTGGTGCAATTATACCACTTAGTTATGATTCTGATTCACAGTTTCTTTGAAAATTTAGGCTCCCTATTTGTTCATCTAGATCTATGAGGCAATTTAAAAAAGGATTGCTGTTTTCTGAACCTTGACGAATTTCATGCTTTTATATGTGAATTCCTTGATCAAACAATTCTATCTGATCTCGGAAACTTCATAAAATAGCAATGACATGATTATTTGATTGTGACATGGAGAGCATTGGTTCAAAACATTAAAATTGCCTCTCTATATTACAAAAGAAGAGGTTGTATACTTCTGGCCTGCTTTAGACCCTGCAATGTGAGCTGCACTTTTCTCTAGGAAGTCATGTCACCAATTATGCGCATGGTACTTTTACACCTTTGCAAGCGTTATTGGACACTTGGTTCTTTGATTTATCTTTGTACTTAGTACCCAATTACTAGTTTTTTTTGTGTGTGTGTGTGTGTATGTACCTCTGTATATAGTCATTTGCCCCTTACCTTTTTTGCAGATAATTCACATTTGAAAGAATGCCTTCAGAATCTGATAAATGGGGCTGGAAGCACGTCAGTGTGTTTGGTGGATTTGACAAAGGTAGCGGAACAAAAAGGTGGAAGTGCAATCACTGTAATCTACGATACAATGGATCATATTCTCGTGTCAGGGCCCATCTCCTTGGGTTCACTGGCGTGGGTGTCAAAAGCTGTTCAGCAATTGACAGGTCTTTGAGGAAAGCATTTCAAATACTGGAGGAGGAGCGCCTCGCTAGCAAGGGGAATAAGATTAGCGGAAGTGAAAAGTCTGCCAAGCGTGCTAAGACTTCTCAACTATGTTTGTCAAGTCCAATAAGAACTCTTGCTAAGGAAGATGTAGATGACACTGTAGCCAGATTTTTATATGCAGAAGGTTTGAATGCCAATGTTGTCAATTCCCACTACTTTCAAGAAATGGCCAAAGCCCTTGCTGATTTTGGACCTGGATATGAAGCCCCATCAGTAGATAGCTTGAATGATGCTTTTCTGAAAAAAGAGAAATCAAGGATAGAAAAAGCCATAACTTTAGTTAAAGAATCCTGGACACACACAGGCTGCACAATACTATGTGTCAATCGTTTGGATGGCCTGATCGGATGCTTTTGTATCAATTTCTTTGTCTCAAGTCCGAGGGGAGTTATGTTTCTGAAAGAAGTAGATATGAATGATGATTGTGGGTCCGATGGTGGGCTTATCATCGCTCTTACTGATGTCATCTTGGAAGCTGGGCCCACAAATGTGCTTCAGGTAATAACACATTTAGGCCACTTCAGCCGTGGTTTTGAATCCGTTACGGAGGCAAGGTTCCCTCACATATTTTGGTCTCATTGCACTTTGCATTCTATTAATTTGCTGATGGAGGAGATTGCCGAACTGGATTGGATGAAAGCCGTTGTCTCGTGTGCCAGAGGTATTGACCAATTAATATCGACTTACAGGCGCTGTTCTTCGTGCCTCGTAATTGATACCACGAAAGAGTGCTCCGATCCCTTGTCTCTGAAGTTTGCTCCTTCCTATTCCTTGGTAAAAAGAATTTTTGAGACGAAGCAAGCATTGCAGGAGGAAGTTGTTGGTGAGGAATGGAAGCAGTGGAAGCTTACCACTCCAGAGGATGTTAGTAGCATTGAAGCTGTCATTTTTGGAGATGATTTCTGGGGCAGGGCCCACTTGATGCTGCAGCTGTATGAACCTTTTATGAGGTTACTTGCTACATTTGATATCAAAAAGTCCATCATGGGTGATGTTTGTTACTGGTGGGTTCAGTCACTTGAAGCTGTGAGGAGTAGGGGAATTGATGAAGTCACAGTGAATCAACTAGAATTGCTAGCAGAAAACAGATGGGATGTTCTGTTTTCCCCTCTTCATGCAGCAGGTTATATATTGAACCCAAGGTACTTTGGGAGAGGCCAGAGCAAAAAGAAAACCCTTATGCGAGGTTGGAAAGCCACAGTCGAAAGATACGAGAGCGACAGTGCCACAAGACTGCTGCTTAGGGAGCAGCTTAGTGCATATTGGCGACTACAAGGATCCTTGGGAGAGGCAGATGCTATGGAGTGCCGAGACAAAATGGACCCAGTCGCATGGTGGGAAAATTTCGGCTTTGAAACACCCAATCTTCAGACTTTGGCCATAAAAATTCTGAGCCAAGTTTCCTGTGTCGATGTGTGTCGTGAAAGCTGGCAATGCGACAATTTGCCATGTCAAGAAGCTATTAAAAGATCGGCAGTGGAGAGAGGTGAAGATATAGAAGATCTTGTGTTTGTCCGGAACAATCTTCGACTGCAAAGCCAGAAACTTTGAGTTAAAGCTTCTGTTTATCTGGTTCAGTAAATGGCAGCTCGTATGTTTCCAGCAGATGACATTGTTACTAAAATTTCCGTAAGGAGGATGATATGTGTTTGTTGATGGACTGAAACAAAGCTGCAGTGAGAGTGAAGATACACATCACATATCTCCCTCTTGATTGCCCTGTGAAATCGTGGAGATCAGGTTGCATCTCACGTGGTTAGATCCCAGATGACTTATCGGTCGTGCAGGTCAGTAATCTCTGCGTATACGTTAAAATTGCAGATAAATAAACCTCTTCTTAGAATCAAAATCTGTGTTTTCCAAGTATATTCAACTCTCTTCAACGCTGTATAGCTGGGAGTTCTTGTCATAATCGGTATGTGGATTGAATGAGATGTGTCTTTGTTATGATATGCGTTGCTTGGAGCCAGAAATGTCGTTAAAATTACTCGTCAACGCGTTCATTATCCTGCCATGCAAAATGCTTGCGAATGCAAAGTGTTCGGGAATGGCCTATCTGAATTTTGTCATATAAAATGAAAAATAAATGTCTATAATGATCGATTATCCAAACTTTGTCGGAATTCTTAAGAAAGTAAGATAACCATACCCATATAAATGTAAATTATGCAGAAAAAAATACACGAGAACTTTTTTTTGTAAAAAGTCTTTTCAATATGAAGGATAAAAATTACATTTACTGTGATAGGTTTTGTTACAACAAGCCTTCAATCTGCCATAAATGTTAGCAGATCGAGCAAAGAATGATAAGATAATGAATGGAATGAAATCATCGAAAAAATTATTCTAAATGGCAACTATGATAATATGTTCAAGATAATACAGATGGGAATATGATTAAATGCCCAAGAAATAGCGAAATCTTATCATTTTCTTCTTCCTTTCTTTCTCAAAGCAACGTTCATAGTGTTCTTAACAAAATAACACTCACTAATTACTACAAAATTGAGCAAAAATGACTTAAAATAAATCTAACGTTTGAACGGTGGTGATTGATATTCTAATATCAGAGCAAAAACTTTTTAGAAACTATCCTTGTATACTTTAATTATGCATGGTACATAGCTATAATAAAAAAAATATGCCCAAAAAGATAAAATCATACAAGAAAATAACTCATTTCGAAACCTAGCCCATCATTCTTGGGAAGAAAATGTTCTACTTTTCCCGTGAGGCAATTTCGTTTTCGTGGGCTTCATAGACAAGTTATTATCAAGACAATAAGACTACTCATACTATAAATTTACAATAAAGTTATCAAAAAGGATGAAATGGCATTATTATGTGGGCATACAAAATAAAAAAAATGACTAAAAAAAATTATTTAATAAGTGTAGGTTCA
>JAODPA010068701.1:0-10118 GCA_025585075.1 Nepenthes mirabilis | reverse complement strand
CAATTTGTCCAAATTCTCATTAAATATTAAAATATATTCAATGAGGTTCGGGATATTACAAGTAAGATGCCACTAGGTACACAATCAAACCATATAAACCTGCGGAAACAACGATACCCATCAAATACAGAAGAAGCTAGACTACATATACAACATCATCATCTTTTGTTTTTTTTTGTAAGTAACTTAAATTAAAATAAATGGAATTACAAGACAATATTCTAGCTCCAAGTGTTTTGCCGACTTAGAGATAGAACGAGCTAAGGTATTCCTTGAGCACCACCATGAACAAAATCATGAAACCGAGCGTAAGAAAACAGAAAAAAATAACATCAAGATTAATATCATCTAAAACGGTCGTAAGCAATCCGGCCCACAAAACACATTCAACATAAACAGCTTGCCTAATCTCAATCCATTTCATTTTTTTTTTTTGGTAAATAAAACTGTGTTAAGGGTAAGCTTTTTATAGTAACTGGCCCCACCGCACTACGGCCCCATAACCCAGAAACCCCGAAGGATTTTTTGGGAGGCACAGTACCACTTTATGCTTCCGCGGAGAATCGAACCTGGGCGGTGGAGGAAAGAGAAATCTTTTTTAACCACCAGGCCAATGCCGCTTCATGCCAGCAAGCTAGGCCCCATACCGGACTGAAGGCTCAATCCGGAAAAACATGCACCCCACAAAGAGGTATATCAGACGAGGAGCAAGCCATCATTCCACGTCAGCAGGAACAGCCCGGACTCAAATCCATACCACCCAACTGCAATCTAGCAAGCAACTACAAACCGGGAAGATGTGAGAGAGGAAGCCGGTATGCCAAAGAGAAGAAGCGAGAAAAATGGGAGAATCCAGCAGCGATCCACAAAATCGGGAAAACTGCTACAGTTGCAACCCACTTCTCAGTATCAGAAGGAATCGGCCACAATTCCAATTCGGCCTTTACACAAGATTGAAATCGGCCTAAAGCAACTGTAGGCTAGCAGGTGACAGCAAACCGGGAGAATGTGAGAGAGGGAGCCGATATACAAAAGAGAGGAAACTCCTTCAGCATGCTTATGCAGCAAATAGAATCATATTTGAATTTAGCACAGCATCAATGGCATCAGCCACTCTGCCACATTAGCGCATGAATGATAATTCCAAACCGGCACACAGCCCCCCAAAGAGCTGCACTATCAATATGAAGACAGGAAAAAAAAACCACCGGCTTCAGGAGCAGCTCCCATCAGCAACCGCAGGCTTGAATTCGGCCACAGCAGCCATCGACTGATAATACATAGCAGCTACATATTAAACAGCCAAAACCACAATTCACCAGGGGTTGGGACCAACAACAGCAGCAAACTGATTAGGCCTGGAGCATATTCTATCTGCTAACAACATCCACGGGCCAGCAACTAGACCAGCAGCAGTCCAAGCCATATGCAACATAGTGGCAAGCAGGCAATGCCTGGGAAGGAACCCAGCAAATGTTCAGAGACAGCGCTAGCAGTGATACATCACAACACTTCAAGTCATGAGAAACCATCCTTCCAAGGAAAACAGCAAAAGAAGTTTTGCTTGCCAGCATAATAGACCACGGGCAGGGAATACATGCCAGCAACATTAGAGAGCTCATTAGATTCTACCACTGGAGCATTTATACAACACAGCCAGCTCCAGCACCAAACTAGAGAAGCAAAATCTGGAAATCAGCTGCCCCGACAACCACATCAGCACGCAAACCCTCCCAACCTCTACCGGGCATACCAGTGAAAGCACAAAAACACTTTCCAAGCATGAATTCCGATATCATCAGCTAAATAACCTTAGCCAATGCTCATCAACCCCGAAGAATAGCCAAAACAAGCTAAAACAACATAGTGAAGCCTGTACACACATCCAGTAACCCCGGACATAGAAAATGCACAACCAGAAGGACCATTAGAGTTTCTTGAGACTTTTTTTCCGTTTCCTCCAAGATTTTGCTTGGCTCCAGTTATCGTCTTGCACAGCGTGGATTTGTTTGAGGTGCACCTCCGGATCACTTTGTACTTCCGATTTTTTAGAATGAAACCTTTTAAATCCCGCTATTAAATCATCCAGAGTGCTACAATGTTCTAGTTGAGGAACCGGTATCAGGTTCAGTACGGAACGAAGAAAACCAAAGATAATTCGCTTCTCGTGCGGAAATAAATAATCCATGTGAGGATGTGCAAGTACTGATAATCTCAGGGCTTCAAAAGAAGCGACCTCAGAGTTGAGGAATTTTGCCCCAACAAGTGGAAAGGATGAATTGAACTCATCCCTAGTTTGTGTAGATATATTACACTAGCATTGATCTAAAAAAGATAACACCAGGTTTCTATGATCCGTGACGAGGGTATCTAGAGAATGCCGAAAAGCTTTTTCATCAACTAGCAACTGGATGGCACAGGACAAAGGATCAGATTCCTTTTCAACTACATCCGAATTCCTTTGGGCCTGTGCAAAAACAGGGGAGCCTTCATGGGAATGCATTGAATCAGCCACTTCAACCAAAGCATCCACAGCCGAATAGCTAGCCAACGGGTCCAAGTTCATAATTTCCTAGAGAGCTACCAAAGCAGAGCTGATCCAAATCACTCAAAGCATTGCTCAGGACTTGACCAGACCCATCCGGGTCTTCAAGAGAGCAATGAGGGGCTCCATCTACATCACAAGAACAATGAGAAACACCACCAACATCAACATGATCCCCTTTTGAGTCCGCAACAGCCTCTGCCATCACAGGAACCGGGATTACACCAGGGGAATCATCATGGGCAAAGCATAGATCCTTACGATCCACAGCATCCAAATCACAATCATCGGTTTTCTCCACCAATCCAACAGGTAACCCAGAATCAAAACCCAAATGTTCGGCAATGGCTGGGGACCCCCGATTATCCACAGCCTTCACCTGGACAGAGAGAGAGTTCAAGCAAGGAGCAGAGCTCCCAATTCCAATGCCACCATGAGCCGGGGCCAAAGGCTTAGTTGACAACCTCTATAAAACCTTGTACACACGATCCAGACTTCTTTGATTGGAGGAGCTTCTACGAGCCGGCATTGAGTGATAGACAACATCAACCTCCACTACTTTGGCAGATGCAGCAACCCCAGATAGGAGCCGAATTTTTTCAGGTAGGGGATCATTCCTACCCACCTCAATACATATTCTGGCGATATGCACCGGGTCCAACCGAGCAGTGCTAGGGTCACACTGAATAGGCCTACCAATTCGACTAGCTATCCAGCTTAATCCTAGCGGAATCCAAAACTCAATTGAAACATTGACCAAGGAAACCCACAACAGGAAGGACTTCATGGACTCTTGATCCAAGGCCATACCCGGATACCATTTCTTGAGGAAAATGGGGTTCCTTCTAAATGCCCAAGGGCCTTTTGCCAGGCAGGCCTCCAGATGGGAATCAGAGCCAAAACGAAAGAAAAAGAAGTCCTTGTCATTCGTTGCAACATGACGAATCCCAAACCTTGCATAAATTTTCCTAGCTATGGATTCGACTGCCATGAAGTGGGAAGGTTTGCCATGGAAGAGGCCAACTAGAGTGGAGCCCCAATAATCGGCGCACTGCTGCAGAACCTCAGCCGGAGGGGGAAGAGGGGTATCATTTTCAGACACAATATGTGGAGGAAAATATTTGAGGGGGACGAAGGGATTGCAAACCGAGTCTTGAGCAATTTGAGACCGGGATTTTGTAGAGGTCTGAATAAAATCAGAATTTTCGGGCGAACAAGCAGAAGGGGCAATGATAAGACTTATCTTATTCGATCCAAGAGATGCACCCGAAGGGGTAGACCCAACGAAGGAGGCTGTGTGCATGGGCCTTGACGGCGATTTATGGACGAGGACCTCCAAGGAACCCGATCGAAGCGAGGAGCAACAATGGACACCGGAATCAGTGAGTGGAGAGCAAGGGGGAGCAGCTGGCCCTGGCGATTTGCATTTGACGACTCCCTCTTCCTTAGCTTTCACTAAGAAAACGGCGTCGAGACCAGACGGAGGATGCAACGAATCAACACGCAAAGGAGGGAAGGGGTCTGAAGAAGGGGCCAAACCAAGAGCAGGAGTCTGGAGAGAGGAATGATCGAGGGGCTTGGGTTCGGAATCCTACATAGAAAGAGCAGATGGCGGACCATGTGATGCGGTGACCTGGGGAAGACCAGGGGGAGCCCCCAAGAGACCGGCCATGGCCAGCGACGACCAAGATGGCGACAATCACGGGATCAAAATTGAAGCCCTAGAGAGAAAAGAGAGTTTCTCTCTCTAACTCCTCGTACCTATTTGGCCTAACATCATCATCATCATCATCATCAATATACATGACCGTCAAGATTAATATAATATACTCCATAATAGGGTGCAAATTCACAAATCTAAGTCTTCAAGCTATCTTCCAATATCTTCATGCCTAGCTGACTTCTAATCTTCTACCCGCCCTATCGGGCATAAACTTGTACTTATCTGGAGACAAGAAAAGCAGCAATGGTGAGCCAAAAGCTCAGCAAGTGTAATATAAATAAATAATAAGCAATCTACTCAAATGAAATAGGGAATGGGATAGGAGCAATATGTAAATATGCATAAAGATATGAAACATGATTTAATACACTTTTCAAATTAAATTTATCTTTGCGGATTAGAACCAATAGGCCTTACCAGCTAAAAAAGTGGGAGAACGAAGAAAGGATCATGATACTCAACATGATCTAAAGTCGAACTACATATTAACGTCCCGTAGTAGACAATTTATGCTTTCGCCGGTATACAATGCTAAACACCGCGTGGCGAGCGGTATACCTATCACCCGGTATATAGGGCTAATAAAACGCTCCCTAACCTCCGGCAGTCCAGAGGAAGTCCTTGTACTTTCATAGTAACATCCTAAGGCATGTTAAGGAATATTACTCGCTACAATATACGGTCAGGATAATCCTTGAATTTTCATTGTAATATCAATGGCCTGCCAATGGATATTACCCTTCGAAACATAAATCTGTGGCCTTGATTTCTTAATTTCTTATTCTTTGAAGAAATGCCCACCAAACTTTTTTCACAAATTTCTTCATCCGGAAGAACAAATCATACATATAACAAATTATGGCACTCCTTTTGTATACTTGTATAATTTTTATCTTTCTTTCAGATTTAAATCTTTCGGTGACTTAATTTATATGCACAGACATTATAAAGTATAGGGAAGAATAGAATTTTTTACCATCGAGAGACAAATGTAATTTTAGAGACTTCCAAACAATATTTCCTTCACAATTAGTTAACAAACATAATTTTCGGAACATACAATTAAACACATGCAAACAAATGCAACTTACTTAACAATTAAACCATGTGAAATTATACAAAAATACCTAAGGCCTCGGGTGAACAAAAATCACGTTGGTTTAGGGGTCCAAATTCACAAAACGGAGTAAAACAAAAAAAATCGGACACCCAAACGGTAAATAACCTTATTTAAGGTATGACTTTTCATTATCTATGGCCAAATTAAGCTTGGAACTCAAAATAATGAGCAAATGGAAGCCGGGTGCGGGTCTAGGGTTTAGGCAAAGCTGTTTCGTGCAAAACGAAGGGAAATCGAACATTAAACAGCAAATAATTAACGCAATAATCATAGGTTCTGTGATTTATATGTTTTGGGTGGGTACCGAAACAAAAATATTCGAAAAATACGAATAAAAATTGAAAGAGAGAACAAGAAGGGTATTAGTACACTTGCCTCAACTCGATTTATCACTTCTCCAACTAGTTTGAGCTCGGATTCGGACTCAAGAGCTTCGGATTCTTCTTTCTCTCTCTTCTCCCTCCTTCTCTCTTCTCTCCTGGAAACCACGTAAACTGACGTGGAGAGAAAACCCGATATGCCCTAATAATAGGCCCACGCTCAAGCACCTAGTCAGTGCACTTCGGGTACGGTGTCCTTGGGTTCAATGCCTGGTGGGTGCTGGCCCCCTGGAAATGGCGCCTGCGGCGGTGCTCGAGCGCCCAACAAACGCCGACCTACTGGATGTAGCGTCCAGCAGGCAGCTGCCTGGTTCTGCCTCCGACTTTAAGGTTTCCACGTATCTTAAGTCTAATTTTTGGTTATCATAATTTAATACATTACGGTTATCATAAATCAAAACCTGAATATTATTTACGGATCAACTTTTCAAGGTTAACAACACCGGTTCCCGATTCTCTGAATTCCGGGTCTTCAGGCCCCTCGGTCCAATTCCATCCGTGATATTGGATTACAATTTATTTATTTTAATTTAATTATTCCTAATTTTCATATCCTGAAAACCGATACCTTACAGATACCCTATGTTATTACAACCAGAGTATGAGATGAAAGTCAGAAGAAAAAGGAGACCACTGTGTGAGGATTTGAAGATGAGGAACCAAGAGGAAAGGAAGAGAGAGAAATGATATCATTTAAGGCAAGTTTCTTAAGAACCTTTTGCAAGTATCTAAGACTTCTTCTAGATTATTCATACATCCTTCTCATGTTGTTATTTTCCCTTCATTATATGGAATTGCAGAATAAGATAAAGAGAGTAGGAATATGCCAGTTAGAATAATATTTTAGACAAATTATTCTAATTTATAGCGGTGTTTGATATATTTGAACTAACATTCAAACACCACAATCATATTATCCAGCATTTGAATGACTATCAAATGCGGAGGCTGAGTTAAATATGTATTTGTTTTCATGCTTCGTATAACAGTAGAACTATAATATTTGGTTTATATATATTTTATACTTCTAATAATTGTTATTATGGAATTACATGTGCATTATACTATTTTATAGTTCTAATAACTGGTCATACAGAATTACATGTGCATTATACTCTTGTTCATAAACGATTGTATGCTTAAAGGGGGACATTCAACTTAGTGTTCAAGTCAAACGTTCGAATCCTAGAATAACTTGTGGACTACATTCGTGAATATATAAGATTCCACTTGTTTTATGATATACTACATGATAGTATATTATAGGAGGCCTTAGTAATATGAAGATCATCTTATACATGATTAATCTTCATTTCTTGAAAATAGTATTCAACATTTGACTGCCATGGAAGGCGGCATTTGAACACCAGCCTAGAGGGTTTAGGAAATCATGACAATTTGGACGCGCTTAACTTTGTATTATGTCTTTTAAACCCTAGTGGAAGAGAAAGCAATTGGGATGAACTTAGCATTGTTTTCATGGGGTAAGGATTCTTGAACCATTGAATTGTGGGAAGAAGTCTTTAACAAACACATCTACTAAGGATTCCCATGCCATCAGATTGGGGGCATAAGTCTCCGATAAACAGTGATGATTGCATGCCAAACTAGTGAGTGTTGAGATTTCATGAGACTTACCTAGCCGATGAGTACAAAAATATGTTGGTTTGTAATGTACAATGACAAAATAATATTTTGAAAAATTATTATGATATCTCGATATTCGATGAGATGTCTCTCGTAATGATTCAGATAAATCTAAGTCATTATTGATACTCGAATTATGAGGAACTCATGTTATTGTTAATATTTCGATTTGATGAAATTCATTTGTTAATGTTCTATTGAGATTGTGTTGAGTCATAACAATACTAAAACTTCAGTTTTTTTTTTTTTAGTAAGTAAGATGCATTAAATTTAAAGGAAAGATACAAAATTTTGTACTAACTCTAAGTATTTTTTCGACTTGAAAATAGAACAAAGACAAAGGAGTGTACCCCATACCTCATGATCCTGTCATAATCTCAGACCATAACTCAGGTCATGAAAAAAAATAAAAAACAACCGAAGCAACACAAACGGTTTACATCAGCTCACACCACATTGGCATTAAGGACCCCGTTCAAAGAAAAACAGCCCCTCCAGGGCAGATATCTTGGCAGAAAATTGAGATAGGCTGCACCTCGGCACTTACCAATAGGAGGAATCAGATAGTATGGCTCCACACCAAACTTAACAACTCAACAAAGAGAACAATTGCAGTAGAGAGAGCACCTCAACACTTTCCAACAGCATTCCACCTACAGCTTGCTTGCCCAAAAAAAGTATGAAATATGTGGGGCCCGAATAGTACACCAGCAAGAGAGGCTATGCATCCATTGCGAATGGCTCAGTGGGGCACATGGATTTAATGACCTCGGTCAAAAAATAACCCTTCCCGGGCAGACATCTCGGCAGAAGACCGGGATAGGCAGCACCTCAGCACATTCTAACAGGAGGAAACAGAAAGTATGGCTCTACACCAGACTTTACAACCCAGCAGAGAGGGCACTAGCATCAGCAAGGCTCCAAGAAACCAGATTCAGCAATTTCTAGCAGCATTTCCAGCAGGAGCAGCATATAACAGTTGAAAGCCAGATGATGCTCCTCGGTATACAACAACACACTGCAAAAGGAGCAGCAACACAATGCCACAACGAGGAGAGTAGCAGCAAAACTCCTCAGCATTCAACAAAATAGAGGAATGCACCTCATACAACATCCCTTGGCATTTGCAAACCATACATTGCTCCAAAGATTGGCTACAAATCAAATCAACATAGTCTTACACTCTGCCAGACAGAAATTAATCCACCTAGTCATACAGCAGGAGAAGACAACAACATCGCAGAGCAGACACACTACTCCACCGCCTCAGTAGGTTCTCCTGTATCCAAACAAGGCCTCGGACAACTCTTCAGCACCTCAGCCTTGGCACGTCAGTCAGAAGTCCCAAAGCAGAGCTACACGGGCAATCACCCATCCTGGCTAACAGGAAGGAAACACATAGGATGAGAATCATCAGGGCCAGCAGCGCGAGACATCCGGCTGCGTCAGCTCCATAAAGCAACGCGAGAGCCGACAAAAGCATCAGACGGCAGCGCCTGAAACTATAGAACTGCAGACCCAGATTCTCACACCAAGAAAACAAAACAAAGAATCCATCTGCAACACACCGGGAATGGCAAATCTGCCCAGGAAACAAGAATCAGATAGCAACTTGAGCCGTAGCTTCCGCAAGGAAACCAGAACAGGGACTCTCAATCACAGCAGCCCCAATGGCCTGGGCATGGAAACCCAACCATAAACTGAGGCGGCGAGAAACCCTAAGAAAATCAAATTTCAAATTTGAAATACGAAAAAAGAAATTTGAAACATAGAGAGTAGCCAGAGCTCCTCTCTAGAACGACCGCTTCAGATGGGAGAAGGACATCTGCATAAACCCCAAATAGCTCCTTCCCAAGCACCAGGCACCAAGGCAGAAAACTGCTCCGTCAGACGACGAAACAAGCCAACATGCAAGTGCCGACATCCCAAGCAGATATAGCGAAAAGGAAAACGTCCTTTACGGACAAAGGTGGGAGAAGCGACTTGAGCGCACTGCCATTGGGGCGAACCGAGAAGAAAAAGAAACGATCCAGAGAGAGCAACGAGGCCTTAGAGGATGAACATAGACGGTGACGACATTTAATCGGGCAAGAACCACACGCGTTTCAAATTGAAATTTGAAACGCTCCAAGAGAGAAGCCAGAGCTTCTCTCTCTAGACGAGAGCTACATGGTGCTGAGTCCATCAGAAGATTCAAAGAACCCAGCGATGAAGGAGGAACAGGCAATAGAGGTGAAGCGGATGCCAAGGGAGGACCAGGAGGTGCCCCGAGGAGGCCGGCCATGGCTGACGACACCGAGGAGCAGAGAAGCCAACGCCTGGAAGCAGCCGATTTCAAAATCAAAAAAGTATGGAGCACCGAAATCCCAACCATAACCTTAGTGCATTGCCAAGGGGCGAACCGAGAAGAAGAAAGAAACGATCCAGAGAGAGCTATTGAGCTTCAAAGGATGAAACTTGCCGGCGACGACAATAATCGGCCGAGAACCACACGCATTTCAAACAGGAATTTGAAATGCACCTAGAGAGAAGCCAGAGCTTCTCTCTCTCGACGGGATCTACATCGCGCCTTATGAAAACTTCAGTTGTAGAGCTCTTGAATGTCATTATTGTAAAGTATTGTTTATTGTCATTATTTGCTTTCGTAGATTTTAGTATTGATTACCCCGGTATGATCATTATTATTGTTTTTGTTTTTGTATT
>JAODPA010068700.1:0-10119 GCA_025585075.1 Nepenthes mirabilis | reverse complement strand
CAATAAAATGGAAACTTTTCAACTTTGTGTCCATCTCTCTTTACTGCCTTTGTGTTTGTATATCTGTTGCATTGGATGGCCAACTCAGTTGGCCGACTGCCATTGTAGTGCTGCCAAAGGAGTGAGGTCTTTAGGCCCTTTGTAGGCGGTTGCGTTAACCAACCTAGTAGCGGTGGCTGTGAGTGAAGCCTGACGGCGCTGCCCAAGTGTGACTTGGGCGGCCGTCGTTGGAGAACTTTTTCTCCTTTCAACCATCGTTGACTGATCACGCTATCTTTTTGTGGAAGAGGTTGTTGCGTATACTACGCTAGCCCTCTAAGATTTTGACCGCTAACGGGCCACTTGGATGACCAAGGTTTGGATCCGGCCGCATATAGACCACCTGAATGACCAGAGTTTAATGCTCGGATGACCGAGGTTCACATTGGACCGCTCACGGGTCACCTGGATGACCAGGGTTTAAATACGACCACTAATGGGTCACTCGGATGAACGAGGTACATGTTCGACCACTTATGGGCCACCTGGATCACCAGGGTTTATTAATGAGAGGGTGAGGACCCTCCCGACTTAAGGGCAGTCTAGGTCGGGTAATCTGCAAAGTAAACACATATATATATATGCATGCACACAGGAAGGGAAGACAGTATTCTAAGTAAACACTCATTTTGGCAAATTAAAACAAGCAAGCGAATGCGTACACATAATAATGCAAATGCGCACCTGTGCCTTTTACTGGAAGTAGCGTCTGAGGTGGATTGCGTTTCACATTCGCGGAACCAGCTTCCCGTCCTGGCTCCGGAGTTTGTAGGTTCAGTTTCGCAGGACGGCGGAGACGAGGAAAGGCCCTTCCCAATTAGGGGAGAGCTTATTGCGGCCGGCCAGCTTGCCTGTGGTCTCGACGCCTCGTAGGACTAGATCTCCAACATCGAATCGTTGTGCCTTAACCTTCTTGTTGTAGTATCGAGCAATTCGATGTTGGTAGGCCGCTGTCCGCACTCTGGCGGTGTCGCGGGTTTTCTCTAACAAGTCTAGGTGCACCTTGATTTTTTGGGAGTTAGCTTGTAGGTCGAAGGATTCCACCCTAAGACTTGGGAGCCCGATTTCGACAAGGATCACCGCTTCAGTCTCGTAATAGAGGCTGAAGGGCGTCTCGCGCGTTGGTTTCTTTGGGGTTGTCCGGTAAGACCAGAGAACAGAAAAGAGCTCGTCTATCTAGGTGCTCCCTACGCCCTCCAACTTAGTCTTTAACTCGTGGAATAGCGTTCGGTTTGTGACCTCCACCTATCCATTCGCTTGGGGGCATGCCACCGAAGTGTGGATCAGCTTAACGCCAAGGCTGGCACAATACTTGGTGAAGCGTTTTTCCGAGAATTAGGTCCTGTTGTCGGTCACAACAAGCTCAGGGACGTCGAATCTACAAATGATGTTCTGGCGAAGGAATTTCAAGGCATTGTGCTCCGTAATCTTTGCCAATGGGATATCCTCAACGTCGTTGGTGAAGTAGTCGATATCCACGATGATAAACTTCCTTTGCCCCGTGGCAATGGAAAACGGGTCAAGAATATCGAGCCCCCATTGCGCGAATTGCCAAGGGGCCTGGAGTGTCTTCAGGTCTGCGGATGGCTGGCGGTGAAAGTTACTGTGAAGTTGGTAGCTTTCACATTTCTTCACAAACTCAAGTGCATCCTTTTTCATCGAGGGCCAGTAGTAGCCCTGCCGCATGATCTTGAAGGCTAAGTTTTTTCCGCCAATGTGCGATCCGCAAATTCCGAGGTGGACTTTGCCTAAAGCATAGTCAGCCTCTTCGGGAGTTAGGCATCGGAGATATGGGGTTAAGTAGCCACGGCGATATAGCCGTCCGTCAACCACAGCGTACCAACCGGCCGTCTTTCTAATTCGTTTAGCCTTCTCTGCGTCCTTTGGCAACGATTTGTTAGCCAAATAACTAAGGTAAGGCGTCCTCCGGTTTTTCGCTTCGAAAATCTGCATTGCCTCCTGTTTCTCTATGCTGGGAGCGTTCAGGATCTCCCTTATGTCCATCGAGTACTGTTCTGGATTTTCGGCTGTAGCGGCTCTAGCCAGCTGGTCCGCCTTCCAGTTTTCAGTTTTGGGAACATGAACCAGGGTTAGTTTGTCGAAACCCTGGGTGGTCTCCATTGCCTTTGCCAAGTATTTGGCTAAGTGAGGGTTGTTTTCCTCAAAGTCTCCGTTAACCTAGTTAACGATTAGTTTGGAATCGCTGTAGACTATCAATCTCTTGGCAGAGCATTTTTTAGCTAACTGTAAGCAGGCTAATAGAGTATCGTACTCGGCAACGTTATTGGTTGCCGGAAAATTGAGCCTGAGGGAGTATTTCACCTCAAACCCGTCAGGGGTTGTGAGGACTACTCTAGCGCCACTGGCAGTGTCCGTAGATGATCCGTCCACATGGAGTATCCATTTCGGAACTCCGTCAAGCAGTTCTGCGCCTTCTGCGGGCTGCTCCTTGAGAATTGGGGTCGCAATTTCAACAATGAAGTCAGCCAGAGTCTGCGTCTTTACAAGTCTGGGCTGAAATTCGATGTTGAACTCGCACAACTTGATAGCCCATTTTACCAACCGTTCAAAAACGTCGGGTTTCTGGAGTATACTTTTCAGAGGCTGGTCTGTAAGGACCACTATACGGTGCTCCTGAAAGTAGGGCTTTAACTTCTGCGCGGAGAATATAAGCGCCAAGGCCAGTTTTTCTGCGTGCGAGTAGTGGGTCTCTAGGCCGGTCAACGTTTTACTTTAGTAGATCGGTCGTTGAGTGTCGGAGTCCTGACCCACGACAGACTTGAGTGACGCCTCCGACACTGCCAGGTAAAGGTATAACTCTTCTCCGCCCTTGGGTGACACTAGCAACGGCGGGCTGGCCAGATACTGTTTCAGTTCATCGAAAGCTGTCTGGTAGTATGCTGTCCATTAAACCCGTTGGACTTTGTTTCTCTAAGGGCTTTGAAAAAGAGCTAGTACTTATCATCAGACTTCACGAGGAAGCGGGACAGTGCTGCCAGCTGTCCTGTCAATCGTTGGACGTCATTTACGTTCCATAGTGGAGTCATGTCTGCGAGAGCCTTGATTTTCTCTGGGTTTGCCTCAATCCCCCCATTGGGAGACGATGAAACCCAAAAATTTGCCGGAGGCTACTTCGAAGACACACTTAGCCGGGTTCAACTTCATGTGATGCTTACAGAGCACCTCAAACGACTATGTCAGATCGCGGATGTGGTCGCTGGTGACCTTGCTCTTGATAAGCATGTCGTCGACATAAACCTCAATGTTGCGACTGATCTGTTTTTCGAATATCTTGTTGACTAGTCATTGATAGGTTGTTCCAATGTTTTTTAGTTCGAAGGGCATCACTTTGTAGCAGTAAGTGCCCTGATAAGTCATGAACGAGGTGTATTCCTCGTCCTCTGGACTCATTGGATCTGGTTGTAACCCGAATAGGCGTCCATAAAGCTAAGCAACTCATGTCCGGCTGTCGAGTCAACCAGTAGGTCGATCCTGGGTAAGGGAAAGCTGTCCTTTAGGCAGGCTTTGTTAACGTCGGTAAAATCGACGTAGATCCGCCATTTTTCGTTACTTTTCTTCACCAGGACGATGTTAGAGAGCCAGTCCGAGTAGTGGACTTCTCTAATGAAACCTGCGTCCAGCAGCTTCTTCACCTCCTCTCTGATGGCGATCAGCTTTTCTACGAAGTGGTTTATCCGCTTTTGCCTGATGGGCTTCTGGCTAAGATCAAGCCCCAACTTGTGAATCATCACCTCCGCCGGAATCTCAGGCATGTCTGATGGAGTCCATGTGAAGATGTCAATGTTCCGTCGTAGGAACGCGATCAACTCATCGCACAGTGTCCGGTGAGTGAGCCGTCGATTTGTACATACCTTTCCGGCTCCTCCGGGTCCAGTGGGACTAGATCCGTGGCTTCGCTGGACTGCGTTTGCTGAAGGGTTATCTCATCTTGATGGTCGAGTTTCCCAACTGTTCTAGTGCTGCCACTAGGAACGACCTGAGACATGTAGTAGGTTCGTCCAATAACTTGGTTACCTAACACCTCTCCCACACCGTAAGGCGTTGGAAACTTCATCTTGAGGTGTGGAATTGAGGTGACCGCCCCGAATTCTGTCAAGCAAGGTCTGCCCAGTATTGCGTTATACACAGAGGGTAGGTCGACCACCGGGAAGGTGAGTGTTCGGCTTGCTGTTTTTGAATACGTACCCAAGGTGACCTCCAGTTGGATGGTTCCTTGGACAGGCACTGGCTCGTTATCAAGGCCATATAATGGGCCTTTGGTAGGTTTTAATTCGTTCTTTTTTAAATCTAGTTTGAAGAATGCATCCAAGTGAAGCAAATCTTTTGAACTTTCATTATCGATGAATACTCGCTTCAACTGGTAGTTGACATTGCCTTCCGAAACAAGCGCGGATACAACGAGGGGATCAGCATGGGGGGATATTGCATGAGTCAAATCATTATCATTGAAGCTGATGGTGTTATTCGACGTACGTTGCTTCTTCCTCCCAATTTGCTGCTCCCTGTTGTCGGCTGGGTTCTTGGCAGGCTTTGTGGTGATCATATTAACCACCCCTGCTACAACCCAGTTTCGGGGAGGAGACTGCTCCTGCCCTTCTCCGCCAGCTGCTCCAGAGCTCTGCCTGGAGCCCCTGACGAATTTGGTGAGGTGGCTTCTGCGAATTAGCTCCTCAATCTTCCTCTGCAGTGTTTTGCAATCCTCAGTGGAATGCCCAGCAGAGTGGTGGAAGTCGCAGTACTTTGACTGGTTCCCAGAGTCCTTCAGTGGTTTTGCCACTTCAGGAACTTTTTCCCGCGGATCTGCATTAGAACATTTGAGCGTGTGTCCGTCAGAGGTGTAAAGCTTGTGGGCCCGTAGTCTCTGCTTTCCGACGGCCCAGCCCTATGCTGCTTCTGGCGGGAGTGATCACTGCCGTCGTATTTTCTTTTTCCCTCTCCAGGGAATGATTGAGGCTGATCTACCTGCTCTCGGCGTTTCGCCTCGTTGGCCTCTTCTGTCACAGCGTAGGCCCGGGTAATGGACTCCGCCTTCCGGAAGGTTTGGGGATTCTTGTGGGTCAGGTGCTTGAAAAAATCCCGGTAGATCAACGCAGAGATGAAACTGCCCAGTTTCATCTCCTCTGTGATCCGGGGAATCCGCCTGACCTCTGCCACAAAGCGGTCCAGGAATCGCCGTGAATCTCTCTCGACTTCTGCTTGATGTGGGAGAGGTGCCACGGTTGTTTCTCTTCCCGTCGGCTCAAGGCGTACTGAACCAGGAAGAGATCTGTGAGCTCCCGGAAGCTGCCGATGGTGCCTAAAGGGAGGTGATGAAACCAAATGTGGGCATCTCTCTTCAGCATGAGCGAAAAGTAGCGGCACATCGTTGAATCTTCCAACCTTTGTAGACTCAGATGGGTGTGGAAGTGATCCAGATGGTCAACTGGATCATTGCTCCCATCGTATGAGTCAAGGGAAGGCATCTTAAACTTGGTGGGCAGTGGACGGTTTAGGATCTCCGCTGTGAAAGGAGATCTGTCAAGGTCAATGGCACACTCGTCCTGGAACACGCGGTTCCAAATCTTATCCACTCGCGGATCTGCGCGAGTGGCGTTGGCAAATCTCCTAAAGTTAAGGTATGCTCTCAACTTTGTCTTGTCCCTGGAGGGTCCAATAGCTGGCTGGCTACTGCAACAAGCGGACCTGGCAATCCTGGAGGGTCGCTTTTGGACTGCGTTCCCGTCCTCTACCCGAGAGTATCAGAAATTTCTTATCTCTGGACTTTCTCCCGAAGTTGTGCTCCCAGAGCGTTCTTCAGGCCTGTTGTGGCCTGGAGCGTGCGAGGTGGCTGGGATCGGATTACTTGTAGGTCTCTCGGGCCTTCGGGCCGGTTTTTTTTTTCCTCTGGCCACTTTTTTTGGTGGCTGGCGCAGGTACGGCTATTAGCGGAGCTGCCTGCTGTAGCTGCTCTTGTCAAGAGCAGAGTATTTGGAGCAGACGATTGTTGGTCTGCATCTGCTCTATCAATTGCTGGAAGTAGGGCGTTGGCACTCTGCCTGTTGCCTCGTTGACCAGGGTACCAGCAGCGTGGTCCTGGTTGGGAGAAGTAACGTCTCTAGCGGGATCGCTAGCTTGGGCTCTCGTATTCACCATTGCGAATGACTCATGTGATGAGAAGAGAGCGCTGTGCGGAATTATGGTTGACTTTTCGTAAGCGCTTTCCACAGACGACGCTAATGATGCGTACCTAGATCCGACTTCGAACAGATTCGGATTCGTCTGGATAGCTCGACCCGGCTCCGTTCACTGAGTCTGAATCCTGCACACTACTAAAGTGAACGAGAGGTCAGTGTGTCGGCGGGAGGTTGTCCCACCGAAAGTACTCCGACGCTCAAGTCAATAAAAAGCATTCAAATCGAAGAAGGTAAACTGATAAGCAAAAGAGAAAGAGAAAGAGGGTAGGATGGTCAGGAGTATTGGCCCGTTGAGAATGTGAGTTCCTGCTTGCTGCTCACGGAGGGCGTGTGGAAGCAGCATCATGAAAGCGTGGGAGTTTTAGGAAACGATTCTCAGAATGCCGGAAAGGTCTCCTGGAATCTGGAGGCCTTTGGTGGGATTGGAGGATGAACGCTTGTGCAGAAAGAAAGAGAAGATGAGTCTTTGTGCAAGCTCTGTAAGCGTTCGTGAGTTAGACTGTAGGAAGTCTCTTTTTAGTTTCAGGAAGCTTGTTCAGAACGTTCTCTAGAAGACAAGTTAGAGTGAGTACGAGAGTTTCTGTTTCTGTGTGAGCATTCGTGTTTGTCCGTCTCTGTGTGTGAGTATGCGTGTGTCTTCCAGAATGAAGACCTCAAGCTTATGTGGACAGTAGGAGAGCCACCTTCTCTGGGCAAGGTGGCGTGTTCTTCTAGACTGACAATGGCTGCCTTCTCTGAGTTGGTGGGCTTGGCAAGCGTGATTTGATAGATCCTTTTCCTTCTGAACAATGTAACGGATATTCAAATCACCTCATCTCTTTGTGACCGTTTTACCTCCAGCATTGGCGCTGAGTTCATTGCCGCCTTTTTGGAGAAGATCAGTTTTTAGGAAAGCGTGTGATCATGAAAGGATCGTTGCTTTTCGTGCACGAGTTCGCCTGCCAATTTGGGCCTGGGCCGTAGCAAGTTTAACGCTTTTTGGGCCTACTGCTACAGTACTTCCAGCCAACGCTCAAGTTGTCCGTCTGTACGCGAGTTGATCGCCTACTGGTGTCTCGACGGTCATCGCTGGTGTTGACCGTCTTGGACCTTTCAAGATTTGGGCCTTTCAAGATTTGGGCATTCGCCCCCTATTAGGCCATTATTTGAGTTGACCTTCCAGCAGGTCATATGGGCCTTCTTTGACCGTGGGCCAGTCGATACTATGGTATACCCATCAGGTATGTTTGAGGATCGGTGAATACAATTTGCTAGCTTTAAATTCACTAACGAGGATTAAGTACTTTCAGAAAGTGTGGAGGACCTCATCGCTGGGCATTAAGAGTTTCCAGTTAGGAGTTGGGTTGAAATGAAATTGTGCCATAAGGAGAAATACTCACCCTATTCTTATCTGCTAGGCTCGTGGAATGCCATTAGACAAGGCAACTAGCCGATGACCGAGTGTGTGACTAAATTTGATGAGTTTTCAACTGAGGTGCCATATATTGAGAATAAGGTCGTGACTTTTAAGTAATTTCAAGCAAGGGTTTTATTGTGAACTTAAAAGGCAACTTGGCCCTAGGGGCGCTACCACACTTGATCATGAGTATAATTTAGTTTGAGATTTTGAGTTGGTTACCAAAATCCCATATAAAATGTGTAGTTATAGTACCCCTTTAACATGGAATGCTTCAACCATAACACCAAGTTTGTCTTAGGACTTTCTTCTTCAATACAGAATAATAGTAGTAAGGGTATTGAATTGCTTAGGAAGAATTCTCATGTGTTGTGCTTTAACACATTTCTTTTAATATTCTTGTAAGGTCTTAGTCATTAGCAAGAGAGTGTGAACAAGGAGGAACCCCTACAAGAACAAGCTTATGAACCTAAGTTAGAAGAGTTTGGGGATTTTGATGATAATGGTGATTACACCTTCTTAGATTTCCTTAGGACTATATTCGTTGATCTAGGATTTCTTACTTACTCGATGCTCCCCTATTACGTATTGAGTGATGTAGTTAGTCTCACCTGAAGCAAATAATGATTGTCCTTGTCATGCCATTTTCCTCACATCAAAGTCAATGAAAAGGCTTGTAAAATCATTGCGGATCACTATATTTGTTTCAATTCAGTTTTGGCTAATACTGTTTTCCACCTTCAAAGATGTTCCTCATCGTAATCTTTGCAATGTCTTTTGGATTGATAACTCATCGATAGCAGTAAAGAATGATGTTTAGTGCCTATTCAATTCTTATAATTCAAGGATTATTATCTTATGTGATGCTATTTCTATGGATGTGAGTCATGCCATTTTTAAGTCTATCCTAGTTACATAACTTGGAAATATCTGATGTTGATATTTTTTGATACCATGGTAATATCATGATATGCTGCTGTCTTAGCTATATGTCGGCTGATATATCCGATATTTGGCAGATACAATTTTCAGAATTTTTTCTTCTAATATATTATATATTGATATAATCACAATAGATACCAATACCAATACTAATATTTCCATTCATGCTTAGACGTGACCATCCAAGGTTGCTTAATGCAAGCTTGTTTGTGTTCAAAGGTAAGAAAATTCATTTGGATTCTTTAACCCCAAAACTTGTCGAAAACAACAGAGGAAATAACATTGTGGGACCTAGAGAGTTGCATATCATTATAGCCCTACTAAGGTTGAGTGTATAGTTATAGGCTAGTCTGTCATATTTGCTATTGTTATTCTAGAAGTTCCATTAGATTCTCAAATAGTGTTCCTTGAGGAAGCTTGTAAGGTCTTTCATGATATTCTTCTTGAGGACCTTCCAAATCACTTCCCTCATTTATGTGACATTTAACATGAAATTAATTTTTTTTTTCAAGTGTGCCATTCCCAAATTTATCTCAGTATAGAATGAATTTCATTGAACATGCCAAGCTCCAAAGCAAGTTGGTGAACTCCTTCACAAGGGATTTGTTCTCAAGAGCCATGATATTCTCCTAGGCAAATTTACACTGTTGTTACCATCAGTTAAGGATTCAATCAGGCTATGAGTGTAAGACTATTTAAGACAAAAGATAGTTTTATGTCGTTTGGACTTTCCAATCAATTGATTTTTTTCGTTGTATCGAAATCTCTAGGAACTTCGCAAAACACTTAGGCATGATTTCTGAATCCAGAGTTCAGGACTACTGAAGAACAGTTTGGGAGAGAATTAGTTTTCTTGTGTTGCATTCTTTCTTTCTTGCATTAGTACATTCTTGTGTTACATTCTTTCTTTCTTGCATTAGCACATGCAGATTTGTTTAGATATGTTGATGCTTGCGTCATTTCTCAGCAAGTGTTTTTGTTTTTACTTAGGTTAGCTACAACCACAAAAACTGAATCTAACGCTAACCAACCAAAGTACAGTAATTTTCATTGCAACAGTAAACAGGCTTCATCTAGATCTCAATTAGGCTAACACCTTTGTGACAGCAACATCAAATCATCTCAGCAATCGGCATGCAAATGCAATCCGATGAAGCAGTGAGTGTGATCCAACATGTCAGCCTGTATCATCATGAATATAACAATGCTCGTGCATCAACAGCAGCTGTCCAATGTATCAATAGCAAATTTTCAATATTGTAGCAGAATCAGAATGTACTTATGGCTCATGAAATGATTCGTGAAGTCTTGCGAAAGTTAAATACAACAGTACAACTTTCAACTGTCTTACAGCGGGCTTCTCATTTTCAATGCCAATACCCTGAGCACTTTTAAGAGGGTTATGACCTAGGCTTTGCCGAACCTTAATAGATATGGTTTTTTTAATCTTGCAAGTGCACAAGGATTCGGTATAGTTTTCCTGGTTAGTCGGGTATCGTATCTACAGAGAGTTGATTTTCTACGGAAAACTAATTTTGTAACTATTTT
>JAODPA010068699.1:0-10119 GCA_025585075.1 Nepenthes mirabilis | reverse complement strand
TTATAAAACAGAATCCCTCAACTATTATAGTTTAGATAACCGACGATACTAATTCAATTAGCATTGAATAATAATGATCCATTTATGTAACTTTAGTAATATGATCAATCATTAATATTTGGTAATGACGTCAAAATTTCTTGATCAACATTCGTTAATCAATGATTAATGAAGGGCTTTTTATGAATTAATCTCTCATTAGAGGCGATAGACTTGGATCTTAACAATAGTGAACAGTGGACTAGTCTTTTTGAAAAGAATCTAAATTTATAAAAGTGATCCGATTATGAAATATAATGATCTACTATAATAATTTCGATAGTTACTAATACCCAATGCCAAATTGGAAGAGGCCCGTTTTTATGAAACGCGGTCAAGTCCATAGAAGGCCCAAGAAGCCACCATGCCCCAAGAGGCTAAATTAGTGCTAAAGGTCCGAGAATTTAGGCTCACGTCCCAAAAAGCCCAAGGAGCTAAGTTGGTCCGAGAAGTTAGCTTGGGTTTGGAGACTCAAAGACTAGCATTAAAGAAATGATAACTTGCAGAGCAAGTATGATTATTGCAGAAGTGACGTCTCATAGAGTAAGCCCGTATGCACGCAACGTGTCTGACACGGCAAGATGGATTTGCAGAGTTGATGGCAAGATCCCCTACACACGCCAGCTCCACATAGATGCTTCACGTAGAAAAATTCAAACCACTATATAAACATTCACTATATACCTAACAAACAATCGAACGTTCTGCACTTACACTTACGTTCATAGAGAGAGAAAGAAAGACACTAATGCTATGCTACTAAGAGAACACTTGTGATAATAAGAGTGATCCGTGAGAGTCACAATTACATTCTATTCTCCACCCTTTGTACTCACACACCTAAATAGTAAAATTATTTTCGAACTAAGAGTCCCGTGATTTTTCCTTCTCATTTAGAAGAAAATTTTTCATGTAAAAATATTATGTGTCATTGTCTCTCTCCCTTCCTTCTACTTAAAAGTTGTATTTATATTACTCTACATTAGAGTCCCCATCCGTACAAAGATCTGAATCAAAGGATGTAACATTGGCGCCGTTTATGGAAAGTAATTAAAAGTCAGATTAACATATTTTTCAAGAGACTAAAAACATAGCAAATGTAAGAACACAAACCAGTGCCCCGGCCAGAGAAGCTGCTCCATGTGGTAATGGCTCCATTGTGGGCATTAGGATAGATGACCGTCCTAATCCATATGTCCGAGCGTTGGCAATGAGGATTGACAATATCTCCAAAACCATCCAGACTCTTCGCACTAAAATGGACGAGTGGCCAAAGGAAGTGCCATCTAAGGTCTCCTAGACCACCACGTCCCAAAGGAAAGGCAAGGGGAAAAAGCACCCCTCAAAGCAAGTTAGTTAGCGAGAGGACCCTAGGACGTAAGTTGCCTCGAGCAATAGAGTCCCATCGCACCTTGAAGGTCGTTTGGGTCCTCGAATTCAAGAGGAAAGCCCAGAGAGGCAAAATCCTCGATGCTCACGTGACAACCGAGAGCACCCCATTCAAGAGGTGTACCCTCGAGATGAGATCCCTCCAAGGGCCAGGAGCCTTCCAGAGCCACCTTGTGATGAGGTCCCCAACTTGAGGAACTACCTCAACGAAAAGAAAATGGTGGCTTCACCCCAAACGGAGGAGAAGCTCGAAAAGATCTGGTAGCGAGTTTTTAGCGACAACAATGGAGGAAGAACTATTGACCTGCGCAGATCTCCATTTACAATGGAAATCAGGATGAGGCAACTCTCCCCAAAGTTTAAAATACCAAATCTTGACGTTTACGACGGAAGCGTTGATCTAATGGATCACTTTCGTGAGCATCTGAGCATCTAGGACTTGGATGAGATGATGATGTGCCAGTACTTCCCATTGACACTTAAGGGAGATGCAATGATTTGGTTCTACAGATTGCCAGCCAATTCCATTCGATCATTTGGCGAGCTGGCAAATAATTTTCTCTCCGAATTTGCATCTAGTAGGAGAATTGAGAAGCAACCCAGGCACTTTATTCGCACGAAGTAAGGAGCCAGGGAGAGTTTGAAAAGTTTTCTATTCCGCTTCATCACAGAGGTCAAGCAGATCCTCAAGCTTACCAATGGGGTCAATCTCAACGCGTTTCTATCCGCATTGGAAGGAGATAACTTCTTCAAACACCTCGTACGGTCCTTAAACGTTCGAGGAGGCCGAAACCATAACAAAAGTTTACATTGTGGTAGAGGAAGCGAACAACACGAAGAGGCCCATCTAAGAGGAGAGCCTCCCACCAAGGACGGTGGAGGGAAAAAGAAAGAATGAAGACCAACAAGGCTCCTGAGCGCCAAAGAAGCAGCAGAAGGCCGACAAACCGTTCGTAGGGAGTACAGACCCTTAAACCTGACTCCCTTGAATGATTTGCGTACCAATATCCTGATACAGATTCGGGATAAAAAATTTTTAAAGTTGCCCAAAGCGTTAAAGAATCCCGATTGTAGTAACCAGTTCAAATACTGTCACTGCCATCATTGCAGAAGTCACGGTATTGAGGATTGCAGGACTTTACGGAAAGAGATAGAGGAACTGATCAAAAGATGTCACCTCAACCGCTTCCTACAAAGACCCGGACAAGCTTTTGGAATAGTAGGAGATGGTGAGGCTAACCACCCAAAGAACCGAGTAGCTGCAAGAGTCGTCAACATGATATTGACTCGTCCAGTCAGAGGTGGCGTTAGGGAGGATCCAGCAGCAAAGTAGGAGAACCCAATGGTAGAATTTAGGGATGATGTCATTAGTTTTAGCAACAAAGATATAGCCCATGTAATATCCCCTATTCTGACCCTCTAATTGTAATTACCCTCATTTCTGACAGAACTTTAAACTACCAAATGAAATCAATGTTTATTGATAATAAAAATTTTCGTAAATTTCTTTACCTTGATGCCTTCTTTAAATTATGACTTAAGAAAAGCCAAATGACGAATACCGAAGGACCTCTCTACGAATTGGACAATGAGCCAGTACCAATGTAAGGAGTAATCCAGCTTGAGGTCGCATTAAGGACCTATCCAAGGACAGCATCTAAGACTCTTTTCTTCTTGGCAGTAGACCTTTCGTCAGTCTACAACACTATCCTCGATGTCCTTGCTTGTCTGCCTTTGGAGCCGTAATCTCAATCTCACATCTGAAGATGAAGTTCTCCACGCTATACAGGGTTGGGGAGGTTCTCAGGGATTAAGCTACCGAACGGACATACTATCTGTTCCAAAACCCGAAAACACCTCTTTCTCAACCCATTAAATACATGGGCTTTCAAGACGAAACGACATTGTAACAGGCTGAGTCTAGAGAAGCAGTCGACCAAGTCCTTTTGGATTCCAGAGATTCTAAAAAATTTATCTATATAGAAAACTCCCTGCCTTAGACTTTCCGAGATCAACTTATCAGTTTCTTACGGAAAAATTCGGATGTATTTACCTGAGTACCGAGCGACATGCTAGGGATACCAACCTGGGTGATGGTTCATAAAATGGGCCTTAATCCTAATCATAAACCTGTTGGACAAAAGATGGAAAATTATTCAGTGAAAAAGTTGGTGGCTATTCGGGAAGGAGTAGAGAAACTTCTGTATATCGGATTCATACGGGAGGTGCATTATCCAGATTGGCTAACCAATATCGTGATGGTCAAGAAAAATAACATAAAGTGGAGGATATGCGTGGACTTTACAGACATCAATAAAACATGTCCGAAGGACAGCTTCCCATTGCCGAGGATCGATTCGCTTGTATACTCAACGTCCGGACATGAACTCCTAAATTTCATAGACACGTACTCGAGTTACAATTAAATAAGGATGAGCCCCGATGACGAGGAGCACATATCGTTTATGACGGACCAAAGTTTCTAAGAGCATACAAGATGAAACTCAATCCATCTAGGTGCACATTCGAAGTGATATCGAAAAAATTCTTGGATTACATTGTTTCGGGCCGAGAAATCAAAATAAATCGAGAAAAGATCAAGGCCATTATTAATATAAAATCCCCTTAGATCGTGAAGGAGGTCCAGAAGCTTACTATGAGGCTAGTAGCGCTGTCTTGCTTCTTAACCAAATCAGCAGAAAAGTACCTACCGTTTTTCAAGGCATTGAGAGAGACTAAGACTAACAATTTTCAATTGATGGCTGACTACGAAGAAGCCTTCCAAGGACTTAAGGGGTATCTCTCAAACCCCCCTCTTTTGACTTCTCCCCAACTAGGCGAGGAGTTATATTTGTACCTTATTGTGTTCAACACAGCTTCAAACTCAACCTTAATTCAATAGCAACATGACAGGCAACAGCCTGTATACTACATTAGTAAAATCCTGGTTGACGCTGAAACAAGATAGTCTCACGTAGAAAAGATGGCTCTGGTACTTATGTATTCCTCTTAAAAACTGATACCATATTTTCAAACACACAAAGTGATCATCTTAACCGACCAACCCTTGAAAGTGAATCTGTAGAAACCAGAAACGTCAAGACAGTTAGTCAAATAGACCATTAAGTTAGGAGAATTCGACATAGAGTTTCGTCCGAGACCAACCTTAAAAGGCCAAGCCTCGACAAACTTTATTCTCAAAACCATGACATCAACTCTGGAGGTCTCGGACATTTGTGATGCTAAAGAATCACACAACAGTCTGGACTCTACATGTGAATGGCTCATTCATGAAGGATGGCTGTAGAGCTGGTGTTAAGGACGTATGAGGGATCAGAGATAAAGTATTCGATGGTCCTCAGGTTTTCAACGACCAATAATGTCGCGAAATATGAAGCCTTACTTGCCGGACTTTGGTTAGCAAGGGAGTGCTCGACTAAAGACTTGGTTGTCTACAGTGACACCGAGTTGGTCATCAACCAAGTTAGAGGAAATTTTGAAGCGAATAGCTCACAGCTATCTAAATACTTCTTAAAGGTTCAAGGATTGACATCGGTCTTTGAGAAGACAGAAATGGTCCACATCGCACGAGAGGAGAACGAAAGAGTAGACCAACTTGCAAAAGCAGTAGCCTCAAGAGACCTAGAGTAATATACCCAAGGAATGCGCGAGGTCCTCGATAAATCCAATGTGGACGATTTTGAACCAGAAGTGATACAAATATCAAACGTAGAGGAAGCTAAGAAGGTGAAGAAGACGGCGGGATGGTACACTATCATGGACGACAGACTATATCGATGAGGATTCTCTGCCCCTTATCTGCAATGCCTCACTCCAGAAGAGGCTAATTACGCAATCGGAGAAGTGCACCTCGAAGTTTGTGGATCCCATATCAAGGGCAAGAATTTAGCTTTCAAGCTGATGAGACAAGGATACTACTGGCCATTATGAAGTACAACACCATGGATTTCGTACAAGTCCACGACAACCATACCCACCAGCCGCATACGAAACTCCAAGCTCTACAATTGCCTTGGTCATTTGCACAATGGGAGTTGGACATATTTCGGCCAATGCCAACAGCATCTGGACAAAGGAAATTCTTAATCGTCGGAATCGACTACTTTATATAATCGAGCTCGCATAACCGAGCAGAACGTAACAGATTTCGTCAGATAGAAGATCATGTGCAGGTTTGGGATCCCAAAATATATTATGACTGACAATGTGACTCAATTCAATGGAAAAAGGTTTACCAAGTACTGTACCAACCTAAAGATAAGGCTGGTGCATATATCAATCACGTACCCGCAGTGCAATCGTCAAGTGGAGATAACGAATCACATAATACTGAACAGACTAAAGACGAAGTTAGAGCATATTGGGGGCTCATAGGTCGACAAGTTACCATCAGTATTGTAGTCGTACAGGACAACTCCAATGGAGCCTACAGTCGAGACTCCGCCTATATTGTTGGGTCGAGGCAGTCATTCCTATGGAGGTTGAACTGCCCAACCTTCGAAGGGAAAGTTTTAATCTACACAATAATGGTAGAGACTCCGAAAAAATCTGGACCTGCTTGAGGAAACCCAAGGCTCAGCAAGACTACGCACGGTGGCGTACCGACAGAGGGTCGCCCAGTACGACAATAAGAATGTGAAAACATGTCAATTCGAAATATGAGACTTAGTACTAAGAAGTATTGATGCCACCAGTAAAAATAACAGTCAGAATATGCTCTTTTTAAATTAAGAGGGACCGTTCCTAGTCTCAACTATCCTCCAAAACGGAGCGTATAAGCTGCGCACCCAGAAGGGAAGACTTGTCCCTCAAACGTAGAATGTCGCCCACCTTAAGAAATACTATCAATAAATGTATAGATAGCCAGGTAAGGTCAAATGCATCATTTGAAGTGCTTGTACCATGTTTTGTTAATACGGTAAAATCCCATTTTCTTATTCGCTATTTTGCATTCAATTGAGTGTTTGCATATCATTTCATAAATTTACAAGACTTAGGTTGCCCTAAATTAAGTAAAAGGACCCCTTTTACTTACCAAAGACTTGGCAAAGTTTGAGCGTCCCATTAAATGTCGTACTCACAAAACTTGGTAAAGTCCGAGCGACCCATTAAAGGTCGTACTCACAAAACTTGGTAAAGTCTGAGCGGCCCATTAGAGGTCGTACTCACAAAACTCGACAAAGTCCAAGCGGCTCATTGAAGTCAAATTCAAAACTTGGCAACGACGCCAAACAGTCCGCAAGAGGCTGAACTTAAAAATTTAAGGGGCATAAAAACAGTAAGAATGCAAAGACCATAAAGATAGCATCTTTAGCCAACGATGGTCAAAAGATTCGGACACTTGGCTCATAAAAAATAAAATTTTCTAAGGGTATGAGTCTAATAAAAAACCAAGCTCAACACTTTTAGCGCGCTCCCCTGAAGCCCCGCAAGTCTCCAACTCAACGCAAGTCTAAGCGATGTCACCAATGATCAGACCAAGACTGCTGGCCAGCTCATAAAGTTACAAAGGAAAAACAGGTCATTAAGGTACAGATAGAAGTGAAAAAAAAGCCTAATGAGGGGTAGAGAAGTTCCTTAGAGACGAGAGAACTCCTAACTGAACTCTCCTCCCTAGAGCTTCGTACTCGGTCGACTCCACAACAACTGTTTCCTCGGCCACAGAAGCCTTAACCCTAGCCACAAGCGCAGGGGCAATTTCACCAGAATCAAGGACTGGGGGCTTAGCCTCTTCAAAATGGTGCTCAGTCCCAGTCTCCACTTCAGCAACGTGTGAAGTCCCAACGACGTCCTCGACCAGGACCTCCTCATAGGCCTCGAGCAGCAGCTTAATCGGACTATAAATTCAGATTGTAAGGTATGGGAGCTCAGCAGTCTCGATAGCGGGCAGCTCCATGGCCCAACTTTCCTCGACCTTAGCAGTCTCAGCAGTCATCATCATGGTCATCATTGCTGCTTCCTCAGCCTAAGTCGCTTTAGTCTCCCCCTCTGCATGTCCTTCAACAATATCCTCGGATGGATTATCTATCCAATCTAAGGCCTCTCTAGTAAAAATGGAAGGGATGTCAGACATGGGCACATATAGAGGAAGAGGGGCAACAGGTGGCTCCACGGACAGGCCCACAACCTCAGAAGGCTACTTGGTAGGGTCAGCGGCAATTGAAGGTCCAACGTCATCATCGCCTCAGACTAGCCTCTTTTTTCTCACCAGCTGCTCAATAGTGGCTTCATTGTCATTGGACGAGGAGTACTCTACAATCGCCATTGGACGTTTCAAAATTTCAGTCCGATGGCTTTTCTTTGTCTACTCGGATGGTCCTCAATCCTTAGAACCTTTCACTTCTTCTTCAGCTTCTTTTTTGAAGGAATAGAAGGGACACTAGAGACCTCGGGCTGAGGTTTCCACTTGATTTTCTCCAAATTCTCGGATATCAGCCATCTATTATTATTATTTTCATTAAAGGAGCTCAGGTTGGATAGTAGCAAGTCTGTGAAATCCTTCACCGCTTCCTTCTCACCACTCGTAGCGTCTTTACACAGATTGGGCTCCACATTCCCCCACTTATTAGGAATAGCCCAGTGAGAATGGAAAACAAGGAAAAAAAATTTATCTTTCCACCGTTTGGTGGAATCTGGGTTTTCCCCACTAATGGCGATGAACTCGGGGCGATGAGAAATCATAATCTAGTCCTTCCCGTGAATAAATCTCAAGATAACCTTCAATACTACAACATCGAAGATTTTTTTGTAGCAGCAAGCAAAAACGCAGAGAAGGACCAAATACCTGATAGCATTGGGTTGGTGTCTGGCCATAAGGACTTTAAGGTCCCTCATAATCTCAAAGAATTCCAGGGCCATAAGGTATCAAAGACTACTTTTAAGATAAATTTCGTAAACAGTGATGAAGTCATCAGGAGGTGAGTACGCCCTCTCATCAGCGCCAAGAATTACGATGGCCATCGAGTTCGAAATCCTATATCTCTCTCGAATGGTCTCAAGGTCTTCAATGGAAAGTATGGAAACAATATCCTTAACTCCAAGAGCCATTGAAAAATTTGGAGACACGAAAAAGAAGGAGATTGTCAAGAAGAGCGTGAAAATTGTAGAAAGCTGTTGCAAAGAATACTTAGAATTCTGAGACGCGCAAATGAAATCGCAAATGAAAAAGTAACTTAACGGCCAAGAAATTCAAAAGGTGTACCTCATTAATTGTCTGGTCACGTGTCAACTCCCCACAGGTCGTAGGCAATAATGACCCTTCTCTTCCCAAGGTAACAATTAATGCGCATTTAATGAGCCAATTGGCAGCGCAGGACAGCGCCTCAGACCTGGGGAGAGAGTCCGCAAACAACGTCTGGTCAAGCCATTGGTCTCAATAATATCCTCAGGGGATTTTTCTTAATCATTGGACTATAATCATTTCACCAGAGGGGTTCTGGCAAAGCCATTCAATTAAAAGACCGCAGACACTTGAAGAGTTTGCACTTCGGAAAGAGAACGTTCAGTCACAAACAAAAAAGGAAGTCCTTGGACGGATATTGATAAAACTATTTATCTCAATAATGCCCGAGGACATATTAGTCTCAGACACATATGGCAGCGACAACCAGTTGGCGGTAAGCACCAGTGTCTTAGATTTGAAGAAAATTCTCAAATATTTGAATGTCCTCAAAAAATTTTTGGACTTTTTGGTCAAATTGTTGGTCTCAAATATGTCCTCAAAATTTTATTCTCAATATCGTCCTCAGACATTTGTGAGAAAAAAGAAATATGTGCCAGTATCAGGCTACTACTAAACAGTAAACGCAGAACAAGGGTACGAGCTAATTTTCGGTGGAGGATACCCTCACATAACACTCGAGATATTTTCGCGGCCAATAGACATGCCAAATGGTCAAAGTTCTCAAACTTCTTGGCATGGGAGGTTAGTAATTGGTACTGATATCCAATGTCCAATTGGAAGAAACCTGTTTCCGTGAAACGGGTCTAAGTCCATAGAAGGCCCAAGAAGCCACCATGCCCAATAGACTAAATTAGCTTTAGAGGCTGGCTTAGGTTTGGAGACTCGAGGACTAACATTAAGGGAATGATGGATTTCATAGCAGATATGATCACTATAGAAGTAACGTCTCACAGAATAAGCCCGTATGCACACAACATATCTGACATGGTAAGATGGATTTACAAAGTTAGTGAAAAGATCTAGTGCACACGCCATCTCCACGTGGGTACTCCACATATGAAGATTTAAACTACTATATAAGCATTCACTACATACCTAATAAAAGATCGAACGTTCTGTACTTGCATTTACACTCATAGAGGGAAAAAGAAAGACACTCGCGCTATACTATTGAGAAAACATTTGTGATGGTAAGAATGATCCGTGAGAGTCACCATTACATTCTATTCTTCACCCTTTATACTTACACACCTGAATAGTAAAATTATTATCCGATTTAGAGTCTTGCAATTTTTTTTTCTCATTTAGAAGATGATTTTTTACTTAAAAATATTGTGTGTCATTGTCTTTCTCTCCCTTCCTTCTACTTAAAAGATATATTTGTGTTACACTAGACCTCATCCGTATAAAGATCAAGATCTAGGGACGCAACAAATTTATTATCTAATCTTTAAATATAAATTACAAAAATTAATTAATAATGTCAT
>JAODPA010068698.1:0-10119 GCA_025585075.1 Nepenthes mirabilis | reverse complement strand
TGCCTGACGGACGGACTTAAATTGCCTGACGGACGGACTCCCTCCTTCACTGACGGACGGGCTCCCTCCTTCACTGACGGACGGCTCCCTCCTTCACTCCCTCTGCTTGCGTCTGCCTTCAAAACGCAGCAGACTCTGGGTATATATAGAGGAGGGAGCAGGTGGGTAAGTGGAGGTAGGTTACCTGCCCTTCGTACTTCATTTCAGATGGTAGGTGGAGTAACTAGGTTGGTTTACCTACTCCTTTTTGGTCGCCGCCTAGTTAAATCCTAAGTTTTTCTTCTGTCTTTAGTTCCATTTATTTCGGCCAACTGCTCCTTATTTATTGCTAATGCTGCCGGTCGACTCTCCTTGTACCCATAATTCTACTCCGGCTTTACTAACACTCCAAACCGGACTTGATTTCAGCTTAAGTGAAAGGCCGGACTGCACAAAGCCAGACTTGATTTTTCCCTTAAGAAAACTGAACTGATTCTTTGACTTCTTTGCAGGGCAGATCGAACTTGATTATTCTTTGAAAAGGGCCGGACTCGATCATTTTATGCAAAGGGTCTGACTGGATTATTTCATGTAAGTGGCCGAGGTTGATATGTTCAGGCCTGACGGATCTCTTTTCAAAAGGGCTGGAGTGTTTTTCACAAAAAGGGTTGGAGTTGTTTTCACTTTGAGGCCGGAGTTCGTTTTAAGGATGGAGTTCTTTTATTCAGGGGACGGAACTCATTTCCTCAAAGGACGGACTTCTTTTACGCTAAGAGAAGACGAACTTCTTTTTCCTCACACAAAGGCCACTCCGGTCGTCAGGCCACTTCTTCCTCTTCATGATTTTCGGTCAACGTGCGTTTGACCGAATTCTATTTTTCCCAACTTTTCGGTCAACATGCGTTGACCGGGTAACCCTCAACTTTCCTGGATCCTTTGATTACTTCAATCTTCCTAGATCCCTTAATCGCATTCGCTCGAAAATTGAGATTTTCTATATTTTAGAATCTGAGTCGTCACAGAGGATGCTCCTGATGTGTCAGAGGTCAAAATTGGGCAAGAGGCTAGTCTGCTAAAGATTGACGCAACTTTAGAAACTGTCACTATTGGGGTGGCTCGGGAGCCAGAGCCCCCGAACGTCCCCATGTTACCCGATGCTCCAGGTCACCCCTTTTTCGAGGAGGTAGTGGTTGGATGTGCGAAGCCCCCATGCTCGCCGGTGCCAAGAGAGGGAGCTAATCATCTAGACGCGTCTTCTGTTTAGGTATAATCATCTTAAGCTGAGTATTCATCTACAGTTCGGAGTTCTGAGAATTTTTGACATTCTCTTTCCCACACAGGTTCCTAGAGAGGCTGATTCTTTCGACGAGCTGGCTACTTAACTACACTGAAACTTTCACCGCGGGCAGGAGATTGCTCAGCTCATGAAGATCAAGGTCGCTCCCCTCCATGGGGGAGAGCGAACAGCTATAGGGAGAGAACAGACAGATGCATAAGGAAATCGGGCACTTTAAGGTGAACAGTGGCCAGCAAACGCAAGAGGTTGCACTCTTGAGGCAGGAGGTCGAGCAGCTGAAGGAGATGCTCACTACTCTCTAAGACGACAACTCTCGCCTGTCCAAAGACCTAAGGGTACGGCTCTCTCCATCGGAGGCGAACCTTATCCTAGAAACTAGATTCTGGGACGTCATCTATCTGTGCCGCAAGATTGCCTTGCTCATGCTTCCTGATGTTCCAGAAGGCATCTTTCATCCTAGCAACTTTGGGGTCTGTGATAGGTCCTGCTTAAGGAAATTTCTTGAGGAAGTAGGCCCATCAGACTTTCTAGAGTAGCTCTGCTTGTACACATTGCTTTTCTTTTCTTTTTTTCTTTTTACCATTTGTCAGCGCCTTCTACATATGTGTGATGTCTCACATCGGATGGGGAGAGGAATGAAGCGTGCCTTATAAGGGTATGAATACCTCTCCCCTGTGGACGCATTTTGGGGACGATAGAGGCCATTCGCCAAGAGCAAATCCATGTGGAGCCTGTGTGACTGCCAAAGTAGACAATATCTACATGCGGGTGCTTGGAGATGTTACAAATGGTATCAGAGACGGAGCTCGGTTTGATGTGCCAACAAGGACGCTGGGCCTCTCTGAGGGGGTAGATTATGGAGTCCCACATCAGATGGAGAGGGAAACAAAGCATACTTTATAAGCCATGGAGACCTTTTCCTTGTAGATGCATTTTGCGGGCCGTGGGCCTGCCAATAGCAAAACTATGCGGGCGGGGGCCAAAGCGGACAATATCTATAAGCGGGTGTCTAGGGACGTTACAAATGGTATCAGAGACGAGGCCCAGTTCAGTGTGCCAGTGCGGATGTTGGGCTCCCAAGGGGGGTGGACTGTGATGTCCCACATCGGATGGGGAGGGCAACAAAGCGTGCCTTATAAGGACGTGGATACCTTTCCCTTGTGGATACGATTTGAGGGCGGTAAAGGCCGTTTGCCAAGAGCAAATCCGTGCGGAGCCTATGTGGCTACTAAAGCGGACAATATCTACATGCAGGTGCCTGGGGATGTTACAGTATGAATAAGAAGCAGTGTTCGTTTTTCGCACCTAATGCCTTCAAGTGTGATCTTATAGATAATATCTCGTGTTTAACGACTAAGCTTGCAAAGCTATTGTCACCAAGGCCCTAATTTGGCGCTTTCTTGTGCTGTACTTGTCCTTTGTCAGAGAATGTCATCGCATCTCACACGTTTAATGGGAAGCTCAATCCAGCAACATGGACGTCGTCGCAAGTCCCGTGGAGCCACGCTAAGGGCCAGCTGGGTTCTTAGGCCACAATAGCCGAACTGTGAGTCTAGGTCGTTTCACACATAGTTCCTGCATTAGGTGCTCGGCCCCCGCTCAGGGCGTCGTTGCTATCCGATGCACGGTCCTGCCCACGACCATTGTAGACTGAGGGTGCTCTCTTTATTGAGAGAAGGTCACTGCAAGCCTATGATTTTTGCCTCCTAAGGTTTTGGTGGCTATAAGTTAGGGACTTCAAAAGCCCCTAAGCCTGATGTTTTGATTGCCTAGGTTGTTGGCGCGAGGCCAGGCTGGCGGACCGCTTGGGGTCCTTTTGACACGGAGTCAAAGTCTGTGCATGGCTGCTTCCGGGCCTTTTGACGCAGAGCCAAGGTGTATGGGGCCGCTTAGGGTAATTCGACGCAGAGTCGAGATTTTGAGATGGCCATTTTCGGGTCGTTTGGTGTGGAGCCAAGGTGTATGGGGCCGCTTAGGGCCATTCGACGTGGAGTTGAGACCCTAAGACAGTAGCTTTAGGGCCGTTTGGCGCGAAGCCAATAATTTATTTTACGGATAGACGATAGTCCTCTGATTCAGGGGCAGTCTAGGTTGTTTTGTTTTTCAGAATGTCATGCATGCAAGCACTCACATGAATGAAAACACAAGCTAACAGGAATGACTAATTTTATTAAATAAAAGCACAATGCATATACAAGCATTCCTCATGGTGTGCGTATATGCATTACCTGGGCCGATGTTATTCTACTGATAGTATTTCTTTAGATTGGTGGCGTTCTAGGTCCGTGGGATCAATTTTTTGTTCTGTGCACGTAGTTTGTACGCTCTGCTCCGGAAATCATGGAGACGAGGAACGAGCCTTCCAAATCGAGGGAAAGTTTGTTCCTACTTGCGATTTTTCCCGCGGCCTCTACACTCCGAAGGACCAAGTCTCCAACCCCAAGCGGGCGTGTCTTCACCCGCTTGTTGTAGTGTCGTGAGATGCGCTGATGGTAGGCTACAGTCCTCAGGCGGGCAGTGTCTTGAACTTTTGGGAGTAGGTCAAGGCATTCTCTGAGTCTTTGGGCATTTGTGGCTAGATCAAAACATTCGACTCGCAGGCATGGTAATCCCACTTCAATGGGGACCACGGCTTCAGCCCCATAGCAGTAGCTAAAGGGTGTCTCTCTCATTGGTTCCCGCGAGGTTATTCAATACGACTAGAGCACAGAAGGTAACTTATCGACTAACGAGCCTCCTGTGTCTTCCAGCTTGGTTTTCAATCCGTGTAGTAGCATGCGATTGGTGACTTCAACCTACCCATTTGCATGGGGGTATACGACGGACGTATGTACCAACTTAATGCGTAGACTTACGTAATATTTGGTGAATCATTTACCGATGAATTGGGTTCCGTTGTCGATCACTATGACCTCGGGAATCCCAAATCGGTAGACGATGTTTTGACGGAGGAACTCTGTCGCGTTTTTTTAGTGATTCGAGCTAGAGTGATTGCTTCTACTCACTTGGTGAAGTAGTTGATACCAACGATAAGGAATTTCCTTTGTCCGAAAGCTAGAGGTAGTAGTCCGAGGATGTCGAGTCTCCAATGTGAGAATGGCCTGCGGGACTGAAGGCTGCACAGGTCCGTATGAGGAAGGTGCGTCGTGGATCTGTGGACCTGACAACTTTCACATTTCTTCACAAATTCCAAGGTGTTTCGCTTCATCATGGGCCAGAAGAGACCCTGACGTATGATCTTGAATGCGAGGTTCTTCCCTCCAACATACGAGCCGCATATGCTGAGGTAGACTTTGCTTAGGTCGTACTCGGCCTCCTTAGGGGTTAAGCATTTTAGGTGAGAAATGGAATATCCTCGCTTGTATAGCCTCCCATCGAGGATCGTGTACTAGCCTATCGCCCTCTTGATCCGCTTGGCCTCAACGACATTTTTGAGCAACGTTCCATCTGTCAGATACGTTCGGTACAGGGTCATCCAGTTGTCACCCTCGTCAATCTACAGCACTTCTTGGTCTGAGATATCAACACTAGGTATGGCTAGGGTTTCCCATAGATCCTTGGCGTAGTGCTTCGGAGAGCCTAGCAGCTGCATCCCTAGTTAACCGGCTAGCTTTTCAATTTTCAGCTCTAAGCACGTGTTCGATCTTGAAGAGCTCGAAGGTTTGGATTTGGGCCCTCGCTCTCGTTAGGTACTTTGCAAGCTACAGGTTCGACGCCTCAAAGGTTCCTTGGATTTGATTGACCACGAGCTCCGAGTCACTGTGCACGACTAGTGACTTGGCAGAACATTCCTTTCCTAGGTGAAGTCCTGCCAGAAAGGCTTTGTACTCTACCACGTTATTAGTAGTGGGGAATGTCAGTGCAGCGGAGTACTTAATCTCCGCGTCATCTGGAGTCCATAAGACAACTTCGGCTCTGCTGCCTATCTGAGTGGATGACCCATCCACGTTCAAGGTCCATGTTAGAATGTCAGGAGTGTCCACACTCCCTGGGTTGTGGGGGTCATCTAGAGCCGGGGTCGCCATCTCGATGATGAAGTCTGCAGGGCCTGACCCTTAAGGGCCGGCCGTAGTTGGAACTCCACGTCGAAATCTCCCAACTCTATAACTCACTTGACTAGCTGCCCGGAGGTCTCCAGCTTCTGTAGGATCGACTTCAGGGGTTGATCTGTTAGAACGACAATCCGTTGAGCTTGGAAGTAGAGTCGTAGCTTCTGTGCCGAATAGATAACTGTCAACGTGATCCTTGCCGTGTGTGGGTAGTGGGTCTCCACGTCCATCAGTACCCTACTTACGTAGTACACCGGTCGTTGCGCTCTTTCGTGCTCTCTGAACAGCACGGAGCTGAGCGTCGTGTCTGACGTAGCTAAGTAGAGGTATAGGTCTTCGCCCGCGCTTGGCGAGCTCAGGAGAGGTGGGCTGACGAGATATGCTTTTAGCTCTTTGAAAGCCTCCACACATTCCTTGGTCTACCGGAATCCAGATAATTTTTTTCCTCTAAGTGCCTTAAAGAAGGGCAAGTATTTCTCTGCAGACTTGGCTATGAACCATGAGAGAGCTATCAGTCTTCCTGAGAGCTTTTGTACTTTTGTTCATGTCGAGGATGGCCCTGATCTTCTCTGGATTTGCTTCTATTCTACGTTGCAACATGATGAAGCCTAGGAACTTCCCAGAAGTCACTCCGAATACACATTTTGCTGGGTTGAGTTTCATCTTGTGTGCCCGAAGGACTTGGAAGGTCCCCTCTAGGTCACGAATGTGGTTGTCGGCTACCTTGCTTTTCATGAGCATGTCGTCGATGTATACTTTCACATTCTTCCTGAATGAGCTTCAAACATCTTGTTTACAAGGCGTTGATAAGTTGCTCTAACGTTCTTGAGATTGAAGGGCATCACCTTATAGTAGTACGTCTCCTGGTCGGTCATAAATAAAGTGTGCTCCTCATCGTCCGGGTGCATCCTAATCTGGTTGTAACCTGAGTAAGCATCCATGAAGCTCAGGAGCTTATACTCGGATATGGAGTCTACCAACTGATCGATCCGAGGGAGAGGGAAGCTATCTTTTGGGCAGGCCTTGTTCACGTAGGTGAGGTTCACGCACATCTGCTACTTGCCGTTACTCTTTTTCATGAGAACGACATTGGATAGCAAATATGGGTATTGTATTTCTCTAATGAATCCAACATCCAATAGTCTCTTTACTTCCTCCCTTATAGCTATTAGCTTCTCGACGGAATGGTTCCTACACTTCTGCCACACAGGCTTATGGTCGGGATTGAGGCCTAACTTGTAGACCATTACTCCGACCGATATCCTGGATATATCGGCAGGCATCCATGCGAACACGCTGGAGTTCTTCTGTAGGAAGGTGACTAGTCGATTACGGTCGACCAGAGAGAGGGAGCTACCCACATGTACGCATTTCTCTGGTTCGGCAGGATCCAGCGGAATTACTTCAGTTACTTCTCCTGACTAAGCTTGCTGTAGCGTGGTCTCATCGCGGAAATTCAAGTCTCCATCCAAGTAGTCTGGCACCGCTGGTGCAACTTGGGACAAGTAGCACATTCGTCCCATTGCCTGGTCTCCAAGCACCTCTCCTACGCTGTACGGGGTCAAAAACTTCATCTTTAGGTGAGGAATTGAGATAACAACCCTGAAGGCCGTGAGGAACAGTCTCCCCAGGATGGCATTGTAAACGGACGATAGATCAACGACGAGGAACATTAGCTCTCGTGTCGCGATGTGCGAGTAAGTTCTCATCGTGACCTCTAGCTAGACTATTCCCTACACAAGTACATGTTTATTGTCCAGACCGTATAGAGAGCCATCGGCCGCTTTCATTTGGCTTCGTCTCAATCCAAACTTAAAAAAGGCAACCAGATACAATAAATTCTGAGAGCTTCCATTATCAACGAAGACCCATTTCAGTTGGTAGTTAATCGTACCATCTGAAACGATGGTGGATACAATAAGGAGTCAGAATGGGGGAAGGTTACATAAGTTATATCATCGCTACTAAAGCTAATGACGTCACTCCTATCCCCTATCTTTGCTCTCTTACTACTGGAAATTTGCTCAAACTGCGTCTGCCTGCTACTCTTGGCTGGCATGATTGAGATCATGCTAATCACACCGACGGAAATACGGTTCCTGGGAGGCTGGCTTGCCTCGCCTTCTGAGGCTGCAGGGGCATGCTCCGAGCCCTTCATGAACCATTTGAGGTGTCCGCGGTGGATCAGGTCTTCTATTTCCTGCTGCAACGGTGGTACTGGTAGTACCTCGTCTGGTCACCGCCGTTCAGACCCTTCGGCACTTTCGGCCACTTGAAGAACTTATCATCCTGGATCTGCATCAGGATGTTCACACGGGTATCGTTTAGAGGAGTCAAGGACGTTAGCCTGTGCTCCTTCCTCGATCCCGGTGAAGGACGGGGCTACTTGCGGCGCTCTTGGAAGTGGCTACTGTCGCCATTCCTCTTCTTGCCGGTGGTAGGTCCGGGGGCCTCCGGAGGGCGGTCCGCACATTCAGGACTCTTTGCCTCGTTGCCTTCCTCCACCGAAATGTAGGCTCGGGCGATGGCTTCTACTTTCCAGAATGATTGAGGGCGCTGATGCGATAAGTGCTTGAAGAAGTCCCTTACTGTCAATGTAGCAACGAAGGCGTTGAGATTCAACTCGTCGGAGAGCTGGGGGATCCTGCGCGCCTCGGTGATGAAACAATTGAGGAATTGCTTCAGGCTTTCATCCGCCCTCTAGCAGAGGCGGATCAGGTGCCACGGCTGCTTCTCCTCTTTTCGGCTGGAGACGAACTGGCTCAAGAAGTTGTCCGCAAGTTCATCGAAGGAATGGATGGAATTTGGCGGAAAGCCATGGAACCAAAGCAGTGCGTCCCCTTTGAGGGTGATGGAGAAGCATTGGCACATTATGGCCTCGCTTGCTCCTTAATAGGACAGCTGAGTATGAAAGCAGTTGAGGTGATCAATCAGGTCCTTACTCCCATCGTATCCTTCCAGTACAAGTATCTTGAACTTGCGAGGGAGCGACTGGGTTCAAAAATCCATGGCAAAAGGTGACCTTCGCAGGTCGGTGGAAGATCGTGCGGATCTTTCCTTGTGAAGGAGATCCCAGAGCACTTTCACCTTTTCCTCCATCGGCAGGCCGGACTCACACCTCTGCGTGTTGACAATGTCACGGAGCACTGTGTGACCCTGCTAGTGTTGCTGAGTTTGTCAATTGTGGTGACTTTTCGCGTGAGATTACTGCGTACTATTGGAGTCTGTGGCTATCGCCCTCCCTTCGTTGCAGGAGTTATGATGGTTATGCCGCTCTGGGCTCTCCTCCCATTTGTCCCGGTTGGGGTGGCTTCCAGCCATAAACTAGGCCCTACTGTCAGAGGCCGCCTGGATCCCGGTGTCGTCAGGCCGTTCTGATTTTCTCCTAGGGGCTCCTACGCAACGCCTTCCTCGCCTAGAGGACGATGCCTGGGATGCTGGAGGAGTAGCCCTCATCCATGGTGTGCCCGTCCGATTGCAGCTGGCTTGGATCATCAACCTCATATCGCCCATGTCCGCTACTAGGTGGTGGATGTCGGGCTCTGGACGGACGTCTGCACGGCTACCCATCAAGGGGTCGTCGCCGCGAGCAACTACATCTCTTACTGGGGCGTTCGCTTATACCCTTGTGCTGACCATTTTGCTGTAAAGGATTGAGTGTGAAAGAGAGATGCTAGGGTCTTTGTCTCGTTCCCACAGACGGCGCCAATATTGCATCCTGGGTTTCCAGTTGTTATACGCATTAGAGAGCCTTTGAATTCCTCATTGACTGGAGGTGGTCTCAAGCATGTTCAATCTCCGTCTCTGTTAACCTGGGACCTACATAACACAACTAACAAACAGGAAGTCAGAGCCCTGGTGGGAGTTCTCCCACCGAAAATACTCCGACGCTCAAGTCAACAACCCCCCGCAATGAACGGAAAGGGAGGCGCATGCTTAGAGTTGCGCCGAAATATGCTGTGAATGCATAGGGAGTGCGTGGTTACAGGAATAGGAGATTGGTGAGCGGGTGATGGGAGGTCTGGCTCCTGTTATGCACTGCAGCAGGTGATTGACTGTAGTGGCCCATAGTTGGCCTGAGAAAAGCGAGAGAGCTGGCTGCGTTTTCTGAGAGTTGGTGCTTGCGAGAGTGTCTGTCTCAATGCCAGACTCAAGTTCTCTGAGAAGTGAATTGATCGACTGATCTCCGCCTCTCCTGTAAGCGATGAGGGAATTTATGGCTCATCTATTCAGAGTTCTTAGCGTGAGAATCCCTCTTGCAGGGATTCATTGGCCGCTAACTATTGACAACGATAGTCGGTGTGTCAGTTGTTGCCTTGCGGTGGCAGGTAGACTGTTGGGCGTCGTAGGCCACGTTTGGTCTACCTCTCGCACTCGGATTGGCTGGAGAACTGTAGGTAACAGCATGAGCCGTAGCTGGTAGCGCTGACCTTCTACTCATTGGCTCATTTCTTTTGCACCACCCCCGTCGCCTGTCAACTGCATTAATAGACTGTAAGCGATGCTTTTTGGCTGCAAGTTTGGGCTGCCACGTAGGCCGTTTTAGGACGTTGTGCTAGATCCGTCATTTGGGCCATTATTCCGCGGGTTGGGTTTAGAATTTCCTTGGGCCTTCACCCTGGATCCAACAAAACTCATAAAAGATACATTGAATATAAAATAAGACAACATGAAATTCAGACATTTTAGCCTTTTTCCAAAACTGAATTTTCAAATTTAAAAATGCAAAAAATAAATATAAACTCTTATTTAATTTTATTATTATTTTTTTATTTTGGTAATTGAAGTCAATAT
>JAODPA010068697.1:0-10121 GCA_025585075.1 Nepenthes mirabilis | reverse complement strand
TATAGACAAACGTTTGTTTTTTTTATCCGATGGCTGTCATAGTATCGTACGGACTGTAACAAGCTTCCCGCATTGTAGCCCCCTCATCTCAATTTTGACGGTTCAGACGTGAATTATTTGCACGTGTTCGCACTTTGTATTTTAATGTGTGGCAGTGTGGGGCCCACAGAGTAGTCCTTTTTTACTCATTCCGTATCGGCATATTTACTGAGGTCCACAGTACACATTTTATACAGTAAGATTGATGTTAAGTTAATATTTTTTTAGTAAAATAAAAAAAGCTCCCCTCAATCTACGCTCGACACGAGAAAAGCTCACACAGACAGACAGAGCATCGGAAACCTCCCAATGTATGAAACCACAGCCTCTGATCTGGAGCGCGGTTGGATCGACCACTCAGGCGGTACCGGCGCGGCCAACGCTCCGCATGGATTTTGCTTCAGACTACGCTTGTTTATTTTTTATGCTTTACTTTCTCTGATCATCTCACCGATTCTGCTTATTTGCTGTCTGTACTGGCTGCTCTCCAAGCTGATGTTCATCAAAGACGTCTCGTCACCCGGACAGGTAGCCGCGAATCTGATGGCGAATGACGGCAATAGCAATTTCGATTTTGAATTGTTGTGGAAAAGAGTTGCTGATTTGGTCTGGAAAGGGGCAGCCGCTGCAATGTGGAGGCTGTGCATCCTGCTGCTGTTGCTCCTGTTCATGGTGATCGTCGTATCCGTTCCCGGCTTGACGCGGATCAAAATCCTGGGATTGCCGCTCTGGATTTGGATGGTGGTGCCGGCGCTGTATATCGTCAGCTACCGTCATATTAGCTTGCTGGGAGAATGCATCGTGAATAAATTGTCTCTTACGATGATAGAGGATAAGTACGACGTTGTGTATTACCTGGATGGATTGGGAGGGAGCGGCTACAATCTTATAGTTTGTGTCGTTATCCTCCTCGCATGGGAGTTTTACTCTCGGTCGTCCCTCCATGGACTCCGGCGGTACAGAGTCAGCGAGAAGGCCCTCGATACCGCGACAGTTTCTCTTCTTGTCGGCGCGTTTCTGGTGCTGGTCAAGAACGCGTTGATCCTCTCGTGGGAATCTCATGCCGTATATAGCCGGTTCGCCGGCAACATCCGCAAAGTCGGGTTGCAGCTGTACTTCCTCGGCCTCGCCCATGACTTAAACCTGGATATCTTCTCACCGGATAAAGGGATCCCGGAAAAGGCCGACAATATAAAGAATTCGGATACCGATGAAGAGAAATCGTATACCGGCGAATTTTCTCCTTCCGACCCCGACAATATAAATAATTCGGATGCCGATCAAGAACCATCGTATGCCGGCGGAATTCGTCCGCTCGACCCCGACAGTGAAAATAGTTCGGATACCGATGAAGAGAATTCGGAAACCGAAAAATTGTCTACTTACCGTAAAAAGCATATGGCTCAGTGTTTCATCGAGGTGACAAAATTGTGTTCAAGGAACTATGATCCTATTCCCAATAAAATCCGCAAACGGTGGCGAAAATTCAAGAAAGACGGTTCAGAGTAAGTCCATCACACAACCAAAACTAACTCTTTGTTTGTTGTTGTTCTTCTTCTTTAATATTGAAATATATGAACAGTTACGTAACCGAGGAGAGCGTGAGGAAGAACCAACAAGATCACAAAATCCCAGTGAATAATATGGAGATAAACGGCTGGTTCAAGCAGCTCAGAGATGCAGATAAACTCAAAATCAACAGTAATTCATCATCAACGGGTGAAATCAGTTACAGCACTTTTAAAGGATGGATGGTACATGAGGATCTAAATTTTCCTTTTTTCGGATGGGCAGGGGTGCTATATTTAATATTCAAAGCCATGTTAATAGCAATAACTCAATACTTGAGTATATTGACTATTTTTAAAAACGAAATTTAAAGTAGTTATTTTTTTTTTACAAGTAAAAGGATGAATCTCATAAAAATTAGTAGATTATATTAATTAATAAATNCTCGAGTCTTGTGGCAGAAAGGAAATTAGGAGGTCTCCTTCCCTATAGCTCAATGCCAATGGATAGAAGCAATCCAACGGCTATTATTTTATATTTTTAAAATAATACAAACAAATTTCAAAATTTTTTATAAAAAAAATCCAAATTATTAAAAGAAGTTAATTAGAAATATTATTTCCAAAATTATCAGCTCTTTTACATGATGCGGGGGCGCCGTGTCCTTTAGAAATAGGAATTTATGGAGAAAAATGAATTCTAATATTATACTATGTCATTTTATAATAGACGGAGGCTTTCAAAAATTGCATGTCGTTTGGATATACGCTGACCGATGCCAAAAGTGCTACGAACACCTTAAACAATATCATGTGGGCATTTGTTGTGATTGTGGTCATCCTATGCTGGCTTCTTCTCACTGGCATCGCTTCCGTGAAGGTTCTCATTGCAATGGCATCGCCACTTCTTGCAGCAAGTTTCATATTCGGAGACACGCTCAAGGCTATGTTCGAAGGGATTATTTTTACATTTGTGTCACATCCATTACTTGTTGGCAATTGGTGTGAAATTGATAGCATTAAGGTAATACTTTTCGACATCCCTCTATAGAGATATTTCCTTTTCTCTTCTTATAGTTACGAATAGAGAATTTTCTAAATAGAAAAAATAAGGATATTTTATGCTACAGTTAAAATTATTGTAATTATAAATTCACAACATAAATTAATATTTATGTTAAAAATACATGTTTCAAGCAGAGAAATCACGGGAAAAAAAATACACTTTTGAATATAATCATCTACACTCAATAATCACTCACAGATCACTCTTTCCAAATTTTTTGTCTCACATAGACATGTAAGACACCCTCAAAACTCTCCTCACTTTCATTTTATTTTGTTCTTTTTTTTTTTTGTAAACTACTATATCTAATTTCAGTTGTATAAGTGGTGCTAAATTTCTTTAAAGTCCAAACTGACATATATTTGGTTTCTCATGCATCAACGCAATAAGTTTGCATTGAAAATTAATAAATCTAACTATTCAAGCAAGCTTTATGGAGGCTTAAGAGTTTGCAATGAATGAAAAACTTGTTAGAACATTTCTAATTTCCAAACTATGTGATATTGAGATATATTTTGAATCCTCTTCAAAAATTTGAATTGTCAATATTATTTGGTGTGTGATGTGTGTTTCAAAATTGTATGACAAAGACTTTGGCTTAGTATTTAAACCTGTCTCTCCAATTAAAGCACATGGTAGCTTTGGCATCTGTATCATCTTTAGTGGTTAGCTTAGTGAATTATTTGACTTAAGTGCTAAAAATTGCTCACCAACAGAGGAGTTACTTCTCTTTCTTAAGGAGATAAATTTAGTTGAACTTAAATAGAAAATAATCTTACCAAAAGTAAGATGACAACAATCATAAAAGATAATTAAAAGTTTGTGAAAACATAAATGGTATATCATCCTATTCATGAAAGACAATTTCAATAATCAATTAATTTGAAAGAAAATCCTCCAAACATCTCAAGAAAAAGATAAATAAATTTACTAGAAAATTAACTTATAGTACACTAAATAAAGATGTATTAGACTCATCTAACTGAATTTATTTGATGCATGATCTCTACAAAAAGTCTACTTTTTGAATTTGCCCTTCAAGCCACAGATCCAAATCTTCCCCAAACTTCGGGGGTCTTCCTTAATTGACTTGATATTTTGGTCAAAAATAATACCCTATTTCTATGAAAATATATATCAAAACTCTATAGGATTGATGGCCAAGCAATATATTCATTTGGTTGTGGGAGAGAAATTATCAAAAGTTTTCAAGAACACATTTTCAAATGAAAATATAAAATCTCTTAAACAGTAATGCTCTCTCTCAAGATTGGTAACTTGCTCATAAGACTCTCTCAACTTCAGAATAATTGAACCATTATGTTTGCCATAAATTTTTAGAAGTTAATCCCTTTATATATAGTAAATAGTTAATAAAAGCTATTTGAAGTTATGGATAGTAGGGAGAAAACTAATTTTCACTTAATCAACTATCTTGGGGCTATTTGGTGATTTGCTTCTGGAACTATTTAGATTGAACTTCTATCTTGTAGCTATCTTATGATCTCCTCAAGATATCATTAAGTATCAGACTAAAACCTACTCAAATAATCTTCAATACCACATTTTCTGACACTTATATCTCTAAAGTGGATTTAAAATACAATACTTTAATATGATTTTGTTAATAAAAATTCTTAACACCACCATTAATTGACGCCCTTGAAATTAGAAGTTGTCCTCCTTCAGCCATCCTATGGAACAAAATGACATCTTCTTGGTGGCTTGTAACGACTAAGTTGTGGATTGGATTGTCTGAGCTATGGAATGTGGAGTCTGGAACTGCATTTTCTAGTAATGCTAGGGTCTCAAGTATTTGATTCTATTATTATTATTATTATTATTATTATTATTATTATTATTTAACAAAGTTGACTCTTATTTGTATCAATGCAGTTGGAGGTTAAACAGATGGATGTCTTGAAAACAACCTTCCACATAATCGATAGTAAAGACGAAGTTTTATATCCAAATAAAGTTTTAGCAGAGAAAATAATTATCAAACTCAAAAGAGACTTGCGTGGCAAAGTCGTGGATAGCAGAGACTACCCGCCTTCGATGTATCTTAGAACGGCGCTGGAACCCGTCTCATCAGATTATAAACCAGCAAAGTAAGTAGCCTATATGATAATAACAATACTTCCAATTATGCATTTGATGTAACACTTTGGTATTTTGACTTGAGTTTTATTAGGTTATTGGCTACGTTATTTTATTATTTTTAAAATAATAGAAAATATTAGAATAAGTATGATTAATAATATTAATAAATAATAATAAATAGTAATAAATAATAATATTATTATTAAATGAGGCATTAAACCTTTCAGCCCAACAGCATGCCTCACCGTTTCTTTTTCCTGAAATTTCCTCTCTTAGTCTTTCCTCTCCTGCCATTTTCATCCGTTTTCTTTTGTTTCAATCGTCCTTCCATCTTCTTTCGTTTCTTTCTCCTCTTTTATTTATTCTTCTTACTGCATCATTTCCCCTCTCTTTAAAAACATAGCTCTGCATTGGCATTCGGTCCGGCAAATAGCTGAGAAAGAGAGAGAAAAAAAAGAGTGTGCACTATTGTTGTGGTTATTGCCATAGCTGCTGCTATCATCGGAGAGAGAGAGAGAGTTATATTGCCGTGGCCATTATTTTGTGCTGCTATTGTCCACCGTCATTGTTTGGAGCTACTGTCACTATTTATTGTCACCAAACAGGCAAGTTTTATTCCTATTTTTGCAAGTAATATTTCTCCATCCTCTCGCAAACAATCTCTTCCTCTCTCCTTGTAATATTATTGTTCATACTCGCATGCCCAGAAATTATGGGATTTGGCTGAAATTTTAGTTAAGGAAAACTTAGGGCAAAGCAAAGCTTTCGGCTTATTTGAATCAAAATTTTAGGCTTCATGTTAAATTAAGACTTAAATCTTAATAAAACGGAGGGGAGGAACGAAACACTGCCCCCATCCTGGAGGCTAACCCTCCATCTAGGCGGTCCCATCCTTCTAGCAGCCGTCCACCATCTAGGTGGCCATCTAGGAGACCATCTAGGAGGTTTCACCCTCCATGCAGGAGGCCATATGTCCAAGCAACTTGCCTTCTATCTAGGAACTCTGCTCTTGTCTTCCATTTTTAAGTCGCCCCTCGGTCGAACGCATCTCCAAGCCATCCCTCTATTAGGCACACCCGAACACTTAATCTCCTATTACATGGCATCAACGCATCTTACATCTTAACATCTTCCTATTCTATTAAAAAGATATTTAATTTGAATATCAGATGATATACGGTGAGTGTAATTTTTGTCACCTTATGACCCCTCATTTTTACTTGTGTTGCGCAGGCCCCTGTCTCCACCACCACCCCCGCCTCCACCACCATCCAAATTCAGGGACACAACAAGTACTATTGAGTAATTTCATTGATTGTGTCATTTATTGCTCCTAGGATAATTAATTTTTTTCTATATGTTATGTATTGTTGGAACTTACTATTTGACAATGAGTTCACTGAATTGCTTGATGTTTTCACTACTTTTTGACATTGGTCAGAGTTAATTATTGAGTATTTGATTCACTCTTACTATTTTTTTCTTCCAGAGTTGTAAAAGTAGAGGTGGATGACTCTATAGCTAAATAAAGAGTCGTAGCTAAATAAAATCCAACTGGAGAGAGTGTTTATTTTATACTCTAACGATACATTTTGATATTTTATTTTATTTTGTTAAAATATTTGGGGCTATAGTTTTTTCAGACTTTTAATATATGAGGATGTTTAGATTATTATCATTGTGGACATGTTATAATATTGAGAATATCATAGATATTTCATGAATTCAAAATTTAAGATTTTTTGCGTGATAGGTTCGAGCCGTATTTGATAATTAGAGATCAAGTCGTCATAGATGTCATCCTATAATTTTTTTAATTAAAAAGGGCCTTCTACATTAAATATCATTGTGCAACTCATATATTTGACTGTGTATTATTATTTTCTATACTCACACGAGAGATTAGTTATTCACAATTGATAAGAGATTCGAGATTTGTTCTACTACATCATCGGCATGTATGTTTGGAACCCCAACATATAGACGAGTAAGATTTAAAAACGTGCAGGCTCTATTTTCATCATAAATGTAGCAACCACTCTATAAGGTTTGAGTTTAAATTTTATCTTAATTATAATTAATTTAATTAATAAAATTAAAATTTAAATCAAAGGATAAAAAAACTTAGGATAAAAGTAATCAAATTTTGCCCGGTTGATTAAATATAGCTCAAATTAAATAAGAAATTAAATTGCTTGACTCGATTTGTAATCGAATAAGTTTTGATTGATTAAATTAGCAATTCGGCAAACCCGAAAGCAGCCTGGAAGCTGCCATATCTTCCAATAAATGACATAACCAAAATTTATAGTTGCAATTATAATTGGAAGGATCCGATAGCAGTTAAATAAAAATTTTATACACTTCAAAAAATTGGTGAAAGTAGGAAAATTAAGGGGGCTGGCTAACATAACAAAATTAAAATAATTTTAATGCATCCTTAACAATTAGATTTTAATTGCCTATTGAGGGATACATGTCACCTCTTCAAAGCTCAGTACTTAGAAAAATTATAAGAAGGAAAGCTTTGGTGGGACAAAGAGGAGAAGGCCACGCGGCAGTCACACACACCCCACTTTCCCAATAATTTCAATTAAAAGGAAAATGATTTTTGCATGGCCAAAATTGGTGAGATACATAACACTCAAGAAGGCTTAATATGTATCCAAACGACCACAAATGAGATTCCAATAAGTGGTTTAAAGAGAGTACAATACACAGGCATTTTGCATGGCTGAGTCATCCTTGGGCAGCTGAGAATTTGCCACCTTATGGGGCAGGTGGCAACACCACAAATTTCAACCATTGACTCAATATTTTAGAAGACTAATAAAATAAGAAATCTATACAAAGAATTGAAAAAAATCAGAGAGAGAAAAGAGAGAAATGGGAGGCCAACTGGGTGGAGAAATCTAAACCTAGAGAAACTACTCGACAGATTGGTGTAGGAGTTTTAAAAATTATTCTACATTAAATCAGGTCAGAGTACCTCTACATCTTTGATTTGTTATTAAATTATTACTATTATTTTTAAGTATTGTTGATCTGATACTTAAAATTCTCACTAATCTGTACTAGAATAGAAAAAGTTCAGAAACATGTCGTATGCTGTCTCAGTTGCTAAACTTTGCTGATGTCTAAATTTTTACATAATTTATTTGATTGATTCATACCATAAAATTTATACTATAAATACTTTAAGATAATGGCTAAATCATCATTTTCTTATAAAAAAATTATTATTCATAAAATCTATCGATTCAATGAAAATAAAGTAGACTAATAGATTGAACCGACTGAAAACAGAGTAGCTATTGGTGTTAACTTTGGCTGCTATTTTCACCAAATTTTAAATCACTTCAAACTCCACAAAAATTAAATAGGGCACTTCAATGAATCCGCAATATGTCATAAAATTGGTATAAATTTATTATTTAAAAATCTGATCGGTTTAACTTAAGGAAAAGAAAGTGTCACCGAACCGACCAAAAGTAGACATGTGCATGAAAAATTCGTACATAATTTTGAACCGGGTAAGGACAAAGTTAGAAAATTTATTTGAGCCGGTCCAAAATTTTGTACTGATTCTGAAAATATATGGAAAGTAATTTTTTATGGTAATTTGCCTACTGAACCAGTAACAAAATCAGAGCTTGCCACTGAATTGGCCACTGCACCAATTTGACATTTCTACCAAATCTAGGTGAACCGGTTAAGAATTCATGAATGAACCGATCATATATAGTATTTTAAAATAATTAACTAATCAAATATCAAGTGGACCGGTGGATCATGGGGTGAACTGGCTACTGAAAGGGGATATAGAACCAATTTCAGCAAACCGGTTCAGTTTCTAGTTCATGAATGAGAAAGTGAACCGATTCAGGCATGATTTATATTTAAGTGAACCAGCCAACCCATTTTAAAATGATAAATTAGTTCACATGATAAAACAAGAAGAATTTCATTAAAAAGGCCGAACCAATCCATAAACCATCTATTTGAATAAACCGGACAAGGTTGGTAAACTGGTAAAATTAGAAGGTTAATGGACCAAAAATTACATAATATGTCGCCTAAAAATTAATTCCAGCACTTATGTTATACAACGATATGAATTTTGTTATGTATATGTCAAAGTGTATGCATGAGTGGAAGCTTACTATAATCTTATAAGAATAAGAATTTTCTTGGAGATGAGAAAATTAAGAAGAAGAAGTAAAAAATATAAAAAATTTCCATTAAGAAAGTTTTAAAGAAATAAGGAAATCAAACCAAGAATTTTTATTCAGAGGATAGTATTTGCTAGCATGTCTTAAAATATTATAGTATAAATTATTATCTGAATAAGTATCCCTGAACGATTTAAGCCCCATCTATCGAAAAATAATAGGTAGTATTATCCTATCTTTAATATGTAAATAAGTTAATGTACTTGATTTGTGTAAAATGAATACAATCCATCTTATTCTCGAGATATAAATAAAGAGAATAAGACATTTGATTGTGTAGAGTGATTACAATCCAGATATTGATCAATCGTTTCGTTAACTGGTAAGGCCTACTAATCTTGGTTCCTCATACTAAGTAAAGGTAAGAAGTGCTGATAAGTAATAAGAAAAATATACAAGAAAAAAAAGTTAAATGTATCATGAAAATATTCTGAAAGTTTATGTATATTTTTACATGCATCTGAATTCCTATTCCTTCCTATGATATATATGACGTATTTTCTGTAAAAATATGCATGTTCTTAATTATTATGTATCTCATTGAGTACTTAACTCACTCTCTTACTGTTTTCTTACCCTCTATATGCCTCGTAGGAGTTTATACCTAATAAAAAAGAATAAAGAAAAAAATTTTAATTTTTCTATACTTAGAATTTTGATAGCCTGTAATAATGTAAAAGTTATAAATTTTCTAAGTTCTAAATAATGTTTATGATAATGTTAGTACTTTCGCAAATGTATTGGTTATATTTTATATTTCTGTAGATTATTTTGTGATGAGTTTGAGATTTTTAATTGGCATCTTTTCTTATTATGAGGTTGATATCATTATATTGTTGATTGGATATCAGAGCCACTGATAAGATGATATAAATATTTTGGATCCTATGTATATTGATGACTATGATATAAAACGAGACAAGCACGCATCCATCCTTAGTTATTAATAAGTAATATTATTGAATAAATGATAATTCGTGCGTATAAGGATATAAGAATGCCGGACGTGACAATAAGTAAACCTGAAAATGTGAGAATATGTATTATCATGGAACTTTATAACACTTTATTGAATCTGATACATTATTCCTTCCAGTATATTTCAATGCAAGTTATATATTAAATTATAACATATGTTAAATTATAACATATACCTTATTGAGCTTTTGGCTC
>JAODPA010068696.1:0-10120 GCA_025585075.1 Nepenthes mirabilis | reverse complement strand
AGTAATGTGCGTGCATTTGGTAGTGAAGAGAAGCAAGGAGAAGGGGCGTTTAGGATATATATATGGGTCCAGTAGCCATGGGCCTAAGAGGCCAAGCTCCACAGTAGGTCCACAATTCATCTCCAACCCTATGCCGCATCTCTAAGTTGGGCAGACTTCTAAGTCACCCACTACGGGCGCTCCTCTAAACTGCCCCTCTACCGGGCTCTCCTCTAAGCTGCCCACTGTGGGTGCTCCTCTAAGCCGCCCATATATAAGCACACCTTTAAGCTGCCCCTTTGCCGAGCGCTCCTCTAAGCCGCCCCTCTACCAAGCGCTCCTCTAAGCTGCCCCTCAACGGTTGCATCCAAACACTCCATCTACCGCTATATGCATCTATTCATTCCTTGCATCCTCCTAACTTCTTTTTATTCTCTGAGAAAGATTTCCAACTTGAGTATCGAAGGATATGCGGTGGCAGTAATTTTCGCCATCTTCTGACCTTTTATTTATAGTTTGTGGTGTGCAGGTTTCAGATTAATAGCAACGGAGACCAGACACGCTCTAGTTTGACTCACAGTGAAAGAATGAAAGGCTCCCTAATCTATACCATAACCAGAGAACCAAGAACGTATCATTAGCGCCGTCTATGGGAATGACTATAAATTCTTTCCAACTCACAACAACAAAACAAATACGGTCAATATTCGTGTTCCAGCCAGCACGTCGGTTGAAGATATTGCCTCTCTTGGCAACGACCCCTCATCGAGTAGCCATGCCGATGGGTGACCGATGCCAAATGTACGGGCACCTGGTGCTCAACTGAACACCCTTTTCCTAACCCGTTACACTAGTATGAAGGCGCAATATTGGGGTCTGCATCCTTTAACTATAGGATGGTCAAAGAAGATCAACATCCTGTGTACGAGTTATTACATCAGCTGGAGGCGAAGTCGTCTACGGTGACCCCCCTCTGGGTAGCCATACAGATGGACAATCGACCTTGAGCTTACAAGCACTCACTATCTAGCCGAGTGCTCTGGACCTATTGTCCCCAGACCGTTTGCACCTATCTGAAGATGTAACACAGGGGGTTTTGCCATTCAGCTTCCAAGTGATCAAATAAAGTCAGCATCCTTAGAAGATCGGCCAACCTGATGACCTCTGGACCCAAACGACCCCCAGTGCCTATCTCATCAGCCTAACGACCTCGGTATTAGAGAGGATCCGAGTGATGGAGCCCACTCCCGGAGGAAAGATTGATCTAGTCCCAGGGAGCCAGGCCACAGCCTAGAACGGCAATGCCTTGCCACTCCCAAGACGGTCGACAACTTCTACAAACATGGAGAGGTCCCATGTAGAGTCAATAGACAAACTACTACCAAGTCCTACAATAGCGAGTTACCTCACTAAAGCGAGGAACATAGCCCACGAACACAACAAGGCCCATCCGAAGACACCTCATTGGGAGCTTCCACTCCGACTCCTCTAATGCATGGAGCGGCGGAGACTGCCATCACTGGAGCAGATGCTGCCCAAATCGGAAGCCAACAAAGCCCTCTCTATTCTCCACCCTCTGATTTGTGCCACGATGTGAAGGAAGGAAGAAAATCATGAGCCACAAAGAGCTACCACCGCCGTCACTGTCGCTAGCGGAGAATCAAGAAATCAAGCTGTGAGCGGAAGAGAAAATCCTCGACAGAGCTTGTATCGCTACTTGGGCCGTCACAGGGTGGCTATCGCTGTGACCGGCACCATCGTCCACACTGGGACCACCCTCCACTAGTGATCCACATTGCCATCTTTAGGTATGCCTTGTTGGTCCACCAAACATGGTTCCAACCGTATTATATGAACGCATCCTGTTTTGCCTCCTCTCTATCATATATGAACACCTCTCAGACCTAGTTCAGCCTCAACTCAGTTCATCCCCGATTGTGCTCGGCCATGACCGAATCCGGTGCCCCAAACTCAGTCCAACGCCTCAGATCTAGCCGTTGCTGCCTGACTAGTGCCCTAGGAAGTTCGGTGCCCAAATCTGGTCTGACTGCATGCTAGCCCGACTCCAAAATTAGTCCGACTCTGCAGTTGATGATCAAGATGCCCATAAGTTTAGCACTGCTCCTTCCCGTCTGAGCCGCGTCCCATGCCCCAGACCAGTTCGATGCTCGGGTCATGTTTAGCAGAGCCTAGTTTGATGCCTTGGTGAAGTTCGGTCATAGCCCTATTCGACAACTAGATCCATTCTTCAGCAATCTAGTCTAGCCACGTCTCATTTTTCTAGACCTCTCACATCCAAGCAAAGATGTTACACTGGGGGCTCCGCCCTCTGATTCCTAAACTAGCAAAGTGAATAAATATCTGTGGAAGTCCGGTGGCCTGACGACCTCTTGGCCTAGGCGGTCATGAGCGACAGCATCTAGTAGTTACTAGAAGGCTGGCCGAGCCATGAAACGCAAATGAAGGCCCTGAGCGATATGATCCACGCCGCTCCAAGTGCAGACAGGAGGCATTGGCTTGAAACCCTATGGGCCTGATGAGGCAAACCCAACCTTTCAGAGAGTAGAGGCCACAGATACGAGACTGCTGGCTTGGGTGGCCATTCCCTTATTCATAGGCCATCCTCAAACTCAACGATTTTCCCAAGAAAGGCACTAGTCAGCAGGTCATTCCCACCATAATGCCTCTGATCGACCCATCGCATAGCTGCAAACCCCACAAAAGTTATGGTAATACTCGCGATGGGGGCTCGACTTGCTCAACCCGCCACCCATCACACCGCAGAAAACATCATCCAGCCAAGCGCTGCATCGGTTTGGATTGCCAAAGGTAGTATTGACTAACAATGAAACATGAACCATAGGTCAGTAGGCCATCCAACGCGGCAGCAGCACGCTGCCCAACCAATCCAAGATAAAAGACCAAATCCCAAGGAGCATAGGGGCTGTAGGACAATATGCCTGCCAAAGCACCCTGACGACCCTCCAAAGAGGTGCACACCATTCATACATTCAATTTGGAGACCCGACCACAAAAGCACCACTCATGCGCTGACAATGAGTCCACATCGAATTCAGGTAAGCCTTGCACACACTACACTGGCTGCTTAAATCATGTTTCCGTTCACAGAATAGTAATACTATCTACTCATACGAATGATTACATAACACTGTATAAAATCATGCGACCTAAACTGCCACTAAGTCGGGTGGATACCCATTTACCTGTTACTAAACCTCAGTCTGACTTTGAGTGGCCCAAGGGCGGTCGGATTAAACTTTGATCCCATACCAAGTGACCTATACGCAGTTGAATTAAATCTCGGTCCCGTTCGGAGCGGCCCAAATACGGTCGGATTAAACCATGGTCCCATACCAAGCGGCTCATATGTGGTCGGATTAAACCTCAATCTCACTCCAAGCGGCCCATACGCGATCGTATTTTAAACTTGGTCCCATCACCGAGTAGCCCAATTACTGTCGAACTCAAAACCTTAGGGGGATTTTCAATATGCGTGCGGTGACCTCCTCCCAAAGGAGAGAGCACCATCAGTCAATGACGGTCGGTGGATTCGGACCAAACGCATGAAATCTATGATGTCTTCTAATAGAGCCGAGCGCTGATGGTACATGCGGGAGACAACCTAGGCTAGCAAAAGCCCGGCAACGATAGCCTCAAAGTTTAGCCAACAACCACATCTTCTCAGCGCCACAACCTCCTCTTGGCAAGGGTGAGTGCCACCAACCAGATGCGTTTGTCAAAGCTAGGAGGCTTAGACACCAACCGCTTCTCCTCAAAGCCATGATTTCCCTTCATGGGAATGATCAAAATTTGGCACAAGTCCTCCCTGGTAGCCCTGACACTCCACTAGAAAGCAAAGAGGCATCCACGAAGAGAAAGTCACTGAGATCGAGATTCTAGGCTTGGTCGAGGTCATAGTATTGACCCATTCACTCAAACTGGTAGCCAAAGGATCCCCAACTCTAGCCATGGTGTTTGTTGGGGGCTCCTCACCCCCAATCCATCAACTGGCTCGCCAACAATAATGCACAACAAGAAGGATCCCTTCCAAGGAATGCAAAGTGCCTCCTATTGCTACAGCTCGAGTGACCAACTACCTTAAAGCAAGTTGCCTCCTGACCTCTCGAAGCATGTCCTTGCAGCAAGGCATCTAATCCCGAGGCTAAGATCTTCCCTCTGAGAACATACTTTCTTGAGAAGGCAACAAGCCACTGCCTGACCTCCCAAAGTGCATCCTTGTAATCAAGGAATTTGGTCTCGAGCCTAAGATCTTTCCTCTATGAGCATACTTTCTCCTGAAGGTGGCAAGTCACCGCTTAGCCTCCCAAAGTACGTCCATGTAGTCAGCTGATCTGATCCCAAGATCTTTGCTCTGTGAGCACTTGAATTTTGCCTGATACTTCGACTACTCACGATAAACGCTAGCAATCCATTCTAGCACTGAAGTTCACTTGGGGACTCATTGCCCACGATCGATCTAGGCGAGTCGCTCTTGCGCATGTCGACTAGCAAAGGTTGATCTACGCTTGGCCTCCTCAACAACACACCAGCGGCCAAGGCACACTTCAAATGCATCCCCAATTATCAGCTCCGAGTGAGGAAGGACAACTCCCGCCGATCTTGGCTTGTGGTTGTGCAGGCTTGTACCATCTTTGAGTTCTCACATTACTTGGTGAAAATGATTCAAGAAATGAGACATAAAGAGCCCCTCTATAAGATCCATATCTCGAAACATAGTAATTATGGAATAATTAAGTTGATGATAAACATGATTAGGTTTAAAAATGAGGACAAAATGAGAACCAAAGTAAAAAGGAGCAAATAGGAAGAAAATGGGATCCGCACTCGAGCACCGCTAAGCGCCGGTGAGGTGCAAATCTGCAAAAGGAACCGCTCAAGACTCGCCCGAGGTGAGGCGAGAGTGGGAGAGGGTTATGAGGGCAGTGCCCGAAGGCCACTCAAGCGCCAACCCAAGCATGAAAATGCAAAATTGGCACTCGAGTGCTAGTCACTGGGACAGCACGTGCTTCCTCAATCCTCTGCATTTTAAAAGGAAAATTAAGAGAGCGAGAAGGCAGAACAAATGATAGCAGCACGAAGGGAAAGGAGGAAGGAAAGGAGAAAAGAGAACAAGAATGGAGAAATTTGCCTATTCTGATCCGATTCGGGTAAAAATAACGATAGAGCAGGCTAAGGCAAGTGTACCCTGGACGTTATATACCATTTTTACTATTTTTCTGTATCTCTGAATATGTATTTGTGCCCTAAATTTATAATTCTGCATGTTTTATGTAAATAAAGTATGCTTCTATTAATTAATCTGATAGATTTCAAGTTTATCTGTATGTATCACAATATAGGGCTTCAGTTTCATGATTATACATGCTTTAGGTGTCTGATTATCATCCGAAGGCTCCACGTCAAACCCTAGGTAAAAAATTAGGAATTGATGATTAAGTTTCCCTAAATCCTGTAATATGTTAAGGCCTATGAGAAAATTTTAGTCTGAAAAGTCTCACAGGAATGTACTGTTAATCTTTTGGGATGTTCTAAAGCTATTTGAAGGATCTCCGATTAAGGTTTAGTCTAAAAAGTCCCACCAGAATATACTGTAGAACTTCTTTGATGTTTAGAAGCTATCTAAAGGATCACCGATTAAGGTTTAGTCTGAAAAGTCCCACAGGAATATACTGTAGAACTTCTGAGGTGTTCTAAAGCTATCTGAAGGATCTTTGATTAAGGTTTAGTCTAAAAAATCCCATAGGAATGCACTGTTAATCTTTTAGTATTCTAAAGTTATTGAAGGATTGCCAAATAAGGTTTAATTGGCCGACTGAAATATGATAAGTTAAGGGTTAAAGAATAAGAAGAAATGTATGAATCTCAAGATGAAAATGCTAATTGGAGGTTTAATGAAGTTATTTAACGAATTGCACTTGTGGAATTAATCTAAAACTATATCGTTAAGTCATAGAGAACCTCTGAAACTGACTGAAGGTTTTAATCGTATGAATTGGAAATGTTTTAGTGGTTAGGAGAATTATGGTTAAGAAAATAAGGATAAGAATGTCCTCCGTTAAGTAAATCAGTAGGATTCTGGTATAGCTAGTCCATGACCTCCTCCTTAGGTTACTACATCGAAATATTGAATAATAGGCATCAGAATTACACTGAATAATAGCTAATTAAACTAAAGAAATCATCCTACCCTCAGGATGTAAAGTATGGATGGTATATAGGGAATTAAACTGAACAGAAATTAACTTACCCTCGGGATATAAAGTATGGAAGGTAAGTAAAAGATTAATGGAACAGAAATCATCATACCTCAGGACGTAAAGTATGGAGGGTATGTAAATATTAAAGTAAACAGAAATCATCCTACCCTCGGGATGTAAAGTATGGAGGGTACGTAAAGATTAATGGAAAAGAAATCATCCTGCCCTCGGGATATAAAGTATGGATGATATGTAAAGATTAAAGTGAATAGAAATCATCCTACCCTCGGGATAGTATGGAGGGTATGTAAAGACTAAAGTGAACAAAAACCATTCTGCCATCGGGATGTAAAGTATGGAGGGCTTATGAATGATTAAACTAAATAAGAATTATCTTGCCATCGAGATATAAAGTATGGAGGATAATAGATTTAAAAGGAAACTAAATATTCTGAAATATGGACTCTGAATCGAGATCTAGGTTAAGGTTCTGAAATATGGACTCTGAATAGAGATTTAGGTTAAGGTTCTGAAATATTGACTCTGAACCGAGAACTAGATTAAGGTTCTAAAATATGGACTCTGAGCCGAATTCTGAACCAAGAACTAAGGATCTGAAATCATAGGTTTTCTGATATTCATCACCGCAATAAGTTTTCTAGTATTCTACATCCTATTTATACTTCTGTTCTCTTGCCTACATGCATGAATTTCCCGCATCCTTTTTTAAGTTCTAGGTTGAAAGCACGCATATGTTCTGTATATATGTATAATTGTATGTTTTTACTATTTTGGATACATTTGTTGAGCTGTTAAACTCACTCATTGCTTTATATTCTGCCCTCCAGATAAGCAAAAGCCTGAAAACGATCGAAGTCAGATCTAGCTAGAAGAAGGGAAAGCGCGTAAGTTTTGAAGACCTTGAAGGACTTCGGTGGATCAAAGGATTTTAGATTCTTGTAGCTAACATTTTGAAATGAACAATGTATATTATGATAATGCAAAATGACGTTATATCATGATGTATGTTCTGTTCTTACTTCCGCAGGTTAACTTATGGATTTAGTTGCTTCCGCATTACATTAATGTTTTGAATATGTATAAGTCCTAGATGGCATCTCCTTCTAAGTTTGAAATGTTTGGATAAAATGCGTTGTGTTGAAGCCATGGATAATATGATAGTTTGTGACCCTATGAATGCGTATTATAGGAAAAGTAGGTATTTGATTAGTTGTGCGCTTGTACAGGTTGTACTTTTAATTTTTGTCTAGTTATAAATGAGACTCTGCCAAAATTTTTGCCAAAATTAGATGATTTAAAATTATGGACTTTGTTTTGTATGTATTTGACGGAGGGTCCTATAATAATTAGATTTTGTACCGTCACACCCGCCATAGCCAGAAAGACCAAATCAAGTTGCATTAAGTAAGCGGAATCGCGCATGATGATGACCCATCATGATATGCCGGGGGTTAAATTTTTAAACCTCTCGACATGGGGGGCTAGTGATAGGTCCTGTAGCCATGGGCCTAAGAGGCCAGGCCCCATAGCAGGCCTACAATTCATCTCCAACCAAATAAATCTTTTCCAAGGTGAAGAGTCTCACATTGCTCAAACAAGAGAAGTGCATTTGTAGAACACATTATAAAGCATGACACCCTCAAGCTTGAGAGGACAAGCGCAGAGAAGCTCCTCAAGCTCCAAGTGGCACGAAACTCATAGGAAAGGGGCTTACCCTCTTATTAGGAGTTGTTCTCCTTCCAAAAGGCCTACTCTCCATTGAGGAGTATACTTTCGTCTGGGAGTTGAAAGTTCTCTGTCCCGGTGTCTAGAACACTCCATCCTAGAGCAAGGAGCCCTCTATCCTAGAACATGGAGCCCTCCGTCCTGGAGCTAGGAGCACTCCGACCCGAAGCAAGGAGCACTTCGTCCCAAAGCAACGAGACCACTGTGCCAGAGCCAAGATCCATCCGTCCTAGGAGCCCTCTAGCCCGGAGTAAGGAGCCTTCCATCCAAGAGCCACGAGCCCTCCGTCCTAGAGCCAGGAGTCATCCGTCCCAGGCGCTCTTTGGCCCAAAGCAAGGAGCACTCCATCCCGGAGCCATGAGCCCTCCGTCTTGGAGTTAGGAGCCCTTTGTCACAGGAGCCCTCTAGCCCGAAGTAAGGAGCACTCCATTCCAGAGCCACGAGCCCTCCATCACTGGAGCTCTCCAACCAAGAGCAAGGAGCACTCCATCCTAGAGCCATGAGCCCTTCATCCCGGAGCTAGGAGCCATTCGTCCCAAGAACCCTCTATCCCAAGAGCCCTTCAGCCCGGAGTAAGGAACACTCCATCCCAAAGTCATGAGCCCTCCATCCCGGAGCCAGGAGCCATCCATCCCAGGAGCCCTCCGGCTCGGAGTAAGGAGCGTACCATTCTAGAGCCACGAGTCTTCCATCCCAAAGACAAGAGCCATCTATCCCAGAAGCCCTCAGACCCAGAGTTAGGAGCACTCTATCCTGGAGCCAGAACCCCCCGTCCAGAAGCCAGGATCCCTCTGTCATAGAGCCAGAAGCACTCCATCCAAGAGCTAGGAGCCCTCCATCTAATAGCTAAGAGCACTCCGTCCCAAAGCCAAGAGCCCTCCATCCTAGGAGCACTCCATCCTAATAGTCCTTCATCCCGGAGCCATGAGCCCTCCGTCCCGGAGCCACAAACCCTCTATCCCAGAAGCCTTTTGTCCCGAAGCCAGTAGCACTCCGTCTAAGGAGCCCTCCATCCTATAGCCACGAGCCCTACGTCCTGGAGCTAGGAACCCTTCGTCTAGGTGCCAGGAGCACTCAATCCCAAAGCCAGGAGCCATTCGTCCTAAAACCAGGAGCACTCTATATCAGAGCAACGAGAACTCTATCTCGGAGCTAGGAGCCCTCCTGCCTATTAGCCCACAGTCTCAGCGCCATAAGCCCTCCATCACAAGAGCCCTCCATCCAAGAGTCGTGAGCCCTCCATCCCGAAGTCAAGGGTACCCCGTCCCGAAACCAAGAGCCCTCTATCCTGGAGTCAGAAGTTTATTGTCCAAGAGTCAACCCACTACTCAGGTAACCCGAATGTTGACCTACTGGTGCAATTTAGTCATTCTCCTATAATCCGCCCTTCTAAGCCGTCCCTCTACCGAGAGCACCTCTAAGCCACCCACTGCAGGCACACCTTTAAGCCACTCTTTTGTCGGGTGCTCCCCTAAGTTGCCCCTCTGCCAGGCACTCCTCTAAGCCGCCCCTCTACCAGGCGCTCCTCTAAGCCGCCCCTCTGCCATGTGCTCCTCTAAGTCGCACCCTCTATTGGGTGCACCTCTAAGCCGCCCACTGCGGGTGCACCTCTAAACCGTCCTTCTGCTAGGCACTCCTCTAAGCCGCTCCTCTGCCAGGCACTCCTCTAAGCCACCCCTCTGCTAAGCGCACCTCTAAGCCGCCCATCAGCGGGTGCATCCAAATACTCTGTCCACCGCTATAAGCATCTATTCATTTCTCACATCCTCCCAATATCTTTTTATTCTCTGAGAAAAATTTTTAACTTGAGCATTGGAGGATATACAGTGGGAGTAATTTTTACCGTCCTCTAACCTTTTATTTGTAGTTTGTGGTGTGCAAGTTTCAGGTTAATGGCGACGGAGACCGGACCTACTCCAATTTAACCCGCAGTGGAAGAATGGAAAGCTCCCAATCCATACCACAACCCGATAACCAGGGACGCATCAATATGAACGTGTGTGTGTGTGCGGATATATATATATATATATATCACCACCTCCCCTCCTCTATAAATAGAGAAAGGGTGTGGGTGAAACAAAGGAGAGTTGGAGGGGAGAAGTGTGAACAGAGGAAGAAGATAGGAAGGAGAGATAGAGAGAAAGAGAGAAGAAAAA
>JAODPA010068695.1:0-10120 GCA_025585075.1 Nepenthes mirabilis | reverse complement strand
AGTTCTTTAAATATTAAATTTATTATTTAATAGCTGTTGATGGGTCTCAGAACTTAGGACACAAAACAATAACTGCAGACCCAGAGGATCATATGGGTAAATTGGTCCAAGAGGCTCACAAGCTCAATTAGGCCCAAATGGTTAAGTTTGTTCCAAGCACCTGCGGGACCAAACCGTGCAACCAAGGATGGCGTTGGCAGTCCGAGAGGTCACTGTGATTCGTGTGGGGACGATGACAACCAGAAAAGCCACGATAACCAAGAACGCCAGCTTAGATGGCTTGCGCAGCACGCGTCTCCACGGGTACTCAACGGCCTCTGATACGCCGTACCTGCAGGGCATGCGCCCCTGCACGCCGTATCTGCAGGCTGTGACAGGTGTCCTTGTCACAGCCGCACTAACAGTAGTGGTGGCAAGCAGGCCTGACACGCCAATGCCACGTGTCACCCCTCTAACGGCATCCCATTCCTTATAAATATCCCCTTTCATACTATTGGAAAAGGATTCGGAAAAACCTCCATCTGAGCACACTTGAGAAGATAACTTTCGAGAGAAAAGGGAAAGAGTAAAGGGAGAAAGAAAGAAGCCTGACTTCTAACACTATAATTCCCTGTAAAAGAGAATCATCCCACAAGTTCTCATTGTACTCTTTGACAAGTTAGTGCAACTTCTCGGACCTCCCGTCTGTTTCCGTGGTTTTTTACCCCTCTCTGTTTAACGGAATTTTTCACGTAAATCTGCGTGTTCTCTCATCGTCATCGCACTTCTATTATACTGCTCGTGCACTACTTATTTTGTGTTGCTAGTATCCGTCCGCCCGCTCGTATTTCACAAAACAGGCGGCCAGAACTCTCGGACACAACATTGGCGCCGTCTGTGGGAAGCGACTGAAAGTCTGCTTTTCATATTTTTTTCAAAAATACGCGAACAACTTCAACTTCAAACCTCAGAATGGTGAACAGAAGAGCCCAGGTGAGTGCAACCGCTAAAGAGTTGCCCTCACACGGTGGCGGCCCTGATCCCTGTGCTGGGGCGGAGAATCACCCTGACCCCGTGGTTAGGGGCTTGGTGGCCAAGATAGACGGCATGTCCTAGGCCTTTAACACACTCTGCTCTAAAATCGACCAACTCAAGGGGGCTCCCGATAGGGCCTCCCAGGCCGAAGCGTCACAGGGCGGGAACAGAGAAGGCAATCGCCGCGAAAGGCCGCCCAGTCGACGTGACAACCCCAGGACCCAGGTGGCCTCCAGCAGTAGAGCCCCGCGGGGGGGTTGAGGACCAACCAGGTCCTCGGGTTCGAGAAGAGAGCCCCGAGAGGCGTCACTCTGAGACCTGGCGAAATTGCCGCGAGCGTGGCGACCAGGAGGTGGTTCCACGAGACGCTCCCCCACGAGGAGCCCACGCGGCCCCTGAGCGCGTACCGTTCAGGAGCCCTACAAGCTGAGGCATTATCTCAACGAGAAGAAGGCGGCTGTCCCACCTCGAGCGGAGGATAGACCGGAAAGAGGATGGAATCTGGTGCTTCGAGAGAGCAGTGGAGGAGGGGCTAACGCGCTCCAGTCTCCGTTTTCTACGGAGATTAGGATGAAGACACTCCCTCCAAAATTCAAAATGCCTAATATGGAGGTATATGACGGTAGTGGCGATCCCATGGACCAACTCAATCATTTCAAGGAACACCTGAACCTCCAAGGTCTAGACGAGACCACCATGTGCCAATGCTTCCCTTTGACTGTAAAATGGGACACACGGATATGGTTCTATGGGATGCCCGCGGACTCCATCTGCGACTTGGGAGACTTGGCAACGGCATTCCTGTCTCAATTTGCCTCCAGCAGAAAAGTGGAGAAACAGTACTGGCACCTCACCCGGATCAAGCAAGGCGCTAGGGAGAGCTTGAGGGGATTCTTGGCCCGATTTGTAGCTGAGGCCAGGCAAATCCCGAGACTGACCGACGAGGTGAAGCTAAACGCCTTCCTCTCGGCACTCGAAGGAGGTGCTTTCTTCAAACACCTCATCCACAAGGGCCTACAGACCTTCATAGAGGCCGAGACTGTGGCGAGAGCTTATATCACGGTCGAGGAAGCCAACGACGCCAAAAGGCCAGAAAAGGACGAGCACCCTCACCAGAAGACGGTGGAGGGCAAAAGGAAGGCCGGGGACTATCAAGGTCCCCAGGTATCAAAGAAGCAGCACAAGGCCGAGCAGAGCGCTCGGAGAGAGCCGCGGCCTGTGCACCTCAAGCCGCTAAACGACTACAGCACCAACGTCCTCATGCAGATTCGGGGAGAAAAGTTCCTGAAGTGGCCTAAACCACTGAAGAACCCGGAAGGTGGGGACCAGTCAAAATACTGTGACTGCCACCGCTCTGGGGGTCATAGCACGGAGGATTGCAGGACTCTGTAGAAGGAGATCGAGGACCTAATCAAGAGAGGACACCTCAACCATTTTCTTCAGAGGCTTGGACAAACTCCCGGGACCTCGGACGGCGGAGACGCTGAACCCCCCAGGAATCGAGTGGCTGCGGGGGTCGTGAACATGATATCCAGCCAGCCAGCCGGAGGAGATGGCCGTGAGCTCGCGGCAGCAAAGAGGCCGTGGACGGGGCTTAGGAGTGAAGACGATGTTATTTATTTTAGTAATAGGGACTTAGACCATGTAATTTCTTCTCACTCTGACCCCCTGGTTATAACTACACTCGTTTCTGATGGGGCAAATGACTACCAGATGAAACGAGTATTTATTGATAATGGAAGCTCTCGCAATTTGCTGTACCTTAATGCTTACTTCAATCTAGGACTTAAGAAAAATCGGATGAAAGTGTCAGAATGGTCACTTTACGGGCTGGACAACGAGTCAGTGCCCGTCCAGGGTATCATCCAGTTGGAGGTGACCCTGGGAACACACCCGAGAACGACTTCCAAAGTCCTCACCTTCCTGGTTATGGACCTACCCTCGGTCTATAATCCAATCCTTGGACGGCCTTGCTTGGCCGTATTCAATGCTATAACGTCCATCCCGCATCTAAAGATGAAGTTTTTCACCCCGTGTGGGATAGGAGAAGTCCTCGGGGATAAATCAACAGGACGAATGTATTACTTAGCCCAGACTACGCAAGTAACACTTTCACAACCTATGGAAGATCTCGATCTCAGGGACGAGGCCACGACACAGCATGCTCAGCCAGGAGAACCAATAGTCCGAGTTCCCTTAGATCCCGCGGATTAGGAAAAGTATGTCCAAATAGGAAGTTTACTCCCAGAGACTGTCAGGGACCAGCTCACCAGTTTCCTACGAGAAAACTCGGACGTGTTTGCATGGTCTCCCAGCGACATGCCCGGGATCTCTCCTGAGATCATTGTCCACAAGCTAGGCATTAACCCTCGGCATAAACCAGTCAGACAGAAGCGTAGGAACTACTCCATTGAAAAGTTAGTGGCCGTCCGTGAGGAGGTGAAGAAACTCCTAGACGCCGGATTCGTCCAAGAGGTGCAGTACCCGGACTGGTTGGCCAATGTCGTCATGGTAAAAAAGAGTAATGGGAAGTGGAGGATGTGCGTAGACTTCACCGACCTCAACAAAGCGTGCCCCAAGGACAACTTTTCACTGCCCAGAATTGACCAACTTGTGGATTCAACATCCGGCCACAAACTCTTGAGCTTCATGGACGCGTACTCAGACTACAATCAGATCCGAATGAGTCCCGAGGACGAGGAGCACACGTCATTCATGACTGACCAAAGGACATACTGCTACAAGGTGATACCCTTTGGCCTCAAGAACGCGGGAGCAACCTATCAGCGACTTCTGAACAAGATGTTCAAGGACCAGATAGGCAGAAACGTGAAAGTGTATGTTGATGACATGCTCGTCAAGAGCAGATCAAGCAGCGACCACGTGAGGGACTTGGCCGAGACCTTCCATGTGCTTAGATCTCATGGAATGAAGCTAAATCCAAGCAAGTGTACTTTCGGTGTCGCCTCAAGAAAGTTCTTAGGCTACATCGTGTCCCACCGGGGAATCGAGGCGAACCCAGAGAAGATCCAAGCAATCCTGGACTTGTGGACCCCGCGGACGGTGAAGGAAGTTCAACAGCTTACTTGGCGAGTGGCCGCCCTCTCTCGTTTCCTGGCAAAGTCAGCCGAGAAACACCTACCGTTCTTCAAAGCCCTGAGAGGAACGAAGACCCAAGACTTTCGGTGGAGTGATAACTGCGAGGACGCATTCCGAGGACTCAAGAGATACCTCTCGAGTCCACCCCTTCTAACTTCTCCACAACAGGGCGAGGAGCTATACCTATACCTCTCTGTGCCCGACACAGCATTGAGCTCGTCGCTAGTACGAGAACAGCATGGCAGGCAACAGCCCGTATATTATGTGAGCAAGACTCTCACGGACGCCGAGACCAGGTATCCTATCACGGAGAAGGTGGCCTTAGCATTGGTGTACTCCACAAGGAAGCTTAGGCCATATTTTCAGGCGTACAAGATAGTAGTCCTAACTGACCAGCCATTAAAGGCCATCTTGTAGAAGCCCGAGATCTCCGGGCGACTAATCAAGTGAGCCATTGAATTGGGAGAATTCGATATAGAGTTCCGTCCGAGACCAGCCCTGAAAGGACAGGCGCTCACTGGCTTCCTCGTCGAGACAACGACGCCGCCCAATTGCGACGAGGACCAAGCTGCAACGGATGAGTTCAACAGGGCATCCGCTTGGACCCTACACGTGGACGGCTCCTCCATGAAGGATGGCTGCGGAGCAGGAGTTGTCTTACGCACACCCGAGGGGTTGGAGATAAAGTACTCGCTGACATTAGGGTTCTCGGCAACGAACAATGTCGTAGAATACGAGGCCTTGCTGGCTGGACTTCGGCTGGCCAAAGAATGTTTGGCGAGGGAATTGATCATCTACAGCGACTCTGAATTGGTCGTCAATCAAGTTCGCGGAAGCTTTGACGTTAACAATGCACAGCTGTCCAAATACCTTTCCAAGGTTAAGGGCATGGTCATGGACTTCAGGACAGCCGAGTTCGTTCACATCCCGTGGGAGGACAACGCCAAGGCTGACACGCTTGCACGGGCTGCGGCTTCTGGGGATCCTGAACAGTAGCTAGGGGGATGCACGAAGTCCTGAGCAGGTCCAGCGTCGAAGACCCTGAGCAGGAGGTAATGCAAGTCGGGGGCAAAAGCACCTAGATGACTCCTTATCTGAAGTACTTATCCGATGGCTCGCTGCCCGAGGATCCAAACGAAGCAAAGAAGGTAAAGAAGACGGCGGGTTGGTACTCGATCGTGGACGGCCAACTGTATCGGCGATGCTTCTCAGCCCCTTACCTAAGGTGTCTCACCCCAGAGGAGGCCGAGTACGCCCTCCAAGAGGTGCATCTCGGAGTATGTGGATCCCACATTGAGGGGAATAACCTATCTTTTAAGCTTATGAGGCAAGGATACTATGGCCAACGATGAAGTATGACGCCATGGATTTTGTACGAAAATGCGAAAACTGTCAACTTCACAGCAACATGAGTCATCGCCCCCACACGGATCTCCGGGCACTGCAGTCCCCATAGCCGTTTGCCCAATGAGGACTCAACATCCTCGGACCACTTCCCCTCGCTCCCGGACAAAGGAAGTTCCTGATTGTTGGAATAAACTACTTCACCAAATGGGTGGAAGCAGTACTGCTGGCTAGGATAACGGAGCAGAATGCGACGGAGTTCCTCCGACAGAATATCGTATGCAGGTTCGGAATACCGGAATGTATCGTGACAGACAACGGGACGTAGTTCACCGGAAAGCGATTCATTAAATATTGCACAAGCCTGAGAATCAACCTAGTGCATTCGTCAGTGGCGTACCCGCAAGCCAACGGGCAGGTGAAAGTGACGAACCGTACGATCCTACATGGGTTGAAGACTGAGCTAGAGTCTTCCGAGGGCTCATGGGTACATGAGCTATCCTCGGTCCTCTGGTCATACAGGACAACGCCCAAAGAGCCCATAAGAGAGACCCCTTTTAGTCTTTGCTACTGGGTCGAAGCTGTCATCCCGATAGAAGTAGGCCTCACCAGCCCTCGGGTTGGATACTTCAGCACAACGGATAACAGCCAGAGACTCCGAGAGAACCTCGACGCACTCGAGGAGGTTCGCGATCAGGCAAGGCTTAGGATAGCGGCCTCCCAGCAACGGGTGGCCCACTATTACAATAAGAAAGTGAAGGCGCGACAATTCAAGGTTGGAGATCTCGTACTGAGAAGCGTAAAAGTTACGGGAAAAAACGCCGGCAGAAACAAACTCTCGTCAAATTGGGAAGGACCGTTTTTGGTCTCCGCCATCCTACGAGGAGGGGCTTATAAGTTGTGCGCCCATGGGGGCAAGCTGGTACCCCGGACTTGGAATGCCGCTCACCTTAGGAGATACTGCCAGTGACAGGCGGGTCGTCCCCAACAAACAAAACTCGGATTCGTCCGAGTTGCCCAAGAGGTCGTATTCAAAACCCGGATTCATCCAAGCGGCATAAGAGGTCATACTTAAAACTCGGATTCGTCCGAGCGGTCAAAGAGGTCGTACTCAGAACTCATATTCGTCCGAGCGGCCAAAGAGGTCGTACTCATAACTCGGATTCGTCTGAGCGGCTAAAGAGGTCGTACTCAGAACTCTGATTCGTCCGAGCGGCCCAAGAAGTCGTGCTCAAAATTCGGATCCATCCGAGAGGCCCAAGAGGTCGTGCTCAAAACTCGGATCCGTCCGAGTGACCCAAGAGGTCGCCCTCAAAATTCGGATTCGTCCTAGCGGCCCAAGAGGTCGTCCTCAAAACTCGGATTCGTCCTAGCAGCCCAAGAGGTCGTACTCAAAATTCGGATTCGCCCGAGCGGCCAAAGAGGTCGTACTCAAAACTCGGATTCGTCTGAGCAGCCCAAGAGGTCATGCTCAAAACTCGGATCCGTCCGAACGGCCCAAGAGGTCGTACTCAAAACTCGGATTCGTCCGAGCGGCCCAAGAGGTCGTAAATGGAAAACCCGGATTCATCCGAGTAAAAAAATGGGATCATTCGAAGCATACTCCAAGAATCGAGAGTAAAGAACAAGACACCCGTGATAAACTCAAGGGTTTCCTTTTTATTCATGTACGCAATACAACAGTGGAAAAGAAGAAACGACAGCTAGCCCTCGCCAGGACCCTGAGGTGGAAGGGCTCCGGATTGCTCTTCTAAAGACAAAGAGTCCTCTCTGTGACTCGAAGTTCCCGACTGGTCTGAGGAGCGAGGATCTGCTGAAGAGCTTAGACCCAAGGACCCGGGAAATGGCCTACTTTGAAGACCGTACACGTCTTCGGGGCGCGCGGCGCTCTCATTGCGTGGATCCAGCACAACAGTGGGGAATCGTGGGTGCAGGAGCTGCATCAGCCGGCGGCATAAATGAATGCCATCCCAGAACTTGGCCTCCAGCAGGGGGGCTATGTCAGTAGCCTTCACCGAGGCCCTCAGCGACTCCTCCAACTGAAGGTTTTGTTCCAGAAGGAACATGTACTGGACTTGTAAGAGCCTCAGGGCTTTCTCAGATGAAGCGCTCTTCGCGGTGGCCTCAGCAAGCGCCGCATGCAGCCGCCGGTTCTCCTCCTGAACGGCCCTCGAAAACTCCGCCTCCGAACGAGACTGAGCGACTTCGCTCACCAGCTGGCTAAAGCCGTCGATCAAATCCTGGAGCTGCAAGAAGAATCAGGGAACCAAAGCCACTCAGATATAGGCAACAGAAAGCAAGATAAATGGGAAGATGGCAAAGTACCTTAAAAACCACAAGATCTTGAGTGGGGCCACTCTCCCTCGAGGTCTCGGGCACGAGTGGGTGCTCCGCGGGCACCGCAGAAACATCAAGGGCAGCCTCGGATGGAGGACCTTCAGGGATGGGGGGCTCCGCCACGTCCGAGGCCCCAGCAGCATCCGAGATCTCTAAGATCACGACCTCAGCCTCATCGCCGCTAAGAATGTCAAAAATGTCCTCAGCGGTGGCAGCGACGGTTGCCTCTATCTCACAAGGCTCCACGATCTTGTCAAAAGCTGCCTCCTCCGAGGAGTCAAAAGCAATAGGGTCGCCAGACAAGGGATCCGCAGAGATGGCCGAGACCTCATGGTGGGCCTCGGTGCAAGAGGAAGAAGGAGCGGTGACCCCAGACTCCGCAGGAAGACTAGAAACCCACCTCGCGGCCCTCTTAACCATGGGGGCAATAACTGAGTTATCATCCCCCGACGAGGACTCGCCAACAATGCTCAGTGGACCCTCTGGGGCCTCAGTCCGCGGATTCTTCTGAGGCCTCTTAGATGGCTCCTGAATAACAAGAGAACCCTCTCTTTTCCTTAACTTCTTCTTCTTCGAAGCCGCAATGGCAGAATCTCTAGATAACGTCACCCACTTGGCTTCGGCCAACTTTTCAGGAGACAACCAAGTGTTCTTCTTCCCCACGTTAAAGCTGCCAAGGTTGGCCATCACTAAATCCATGACCTCCTTGGCAACCTCTCTCTCCTCGTCAGTGACCTCAGAACAATGTTTACCCGCTACATTTTTCCATGCGGATGAGAGCTGCCAGTCCTCAACAACTCTCAGAAAAAGAACCTGTCCTTCCACCTTTTCGTGGAATCCGGGTTCCCTCCACTCATCTCGGCAAAGGAGGAGTCATGGTGATCCAGTTAAGATTGTCGGAGAAGCGAAACATGACCTTCACCATAACTGCCTCAAGGACTTTACTGTGGCAGCGCGCGAATACACAGAGGAAGACCAAGTACCTGATAGTGTTGGGCTGAAGCCTTGTGAACGGGACGGCCAGCTCCTTCATCAGATGGTAAAGCTCCGAGGGAACAGGAAAACGAAGCCCACCTTTAAGGTGAACCTCGTAGACCGCAATAAAACCGCCTGGAGGACTGCACACCCTCTCTGCGGCTCCTGGAAACACCAACTAATTGGACTCCGGAATGCCATATTTTGCCATAATTTGCTCAAGGACTTGGGGGGAAAGAGAAGAGACTATGTCTACGACGCCGGGAGCCATGGCGGCAGGAAGCGAAAACGCAACGGCGAAAAGAATCTCAAAGGACTCCAAGGAAACGAAGAAGAGAAAGAGGGAAAGAATGAAGGCGTGACAGAGAATTTAAAGGAAATTTCAAACGAAGAAAAAAGCGCCCTCATTATGACCTTGCCACGCATCGGTGCCCCATGCGCAGTGAGCAGGCGTAGGCTTTGGGACTTCCCAAAGTGACGTCACATCAATCGGATATCGCATTTAATACTCCGTAGGGAAATGAAACGGCGGAGAAAAGCGAGTCTCGGATTCTTAAAAAGATCTCCGACGTGCCTCGTGTCAACAAAAGATGAAGTCCGCGAGCTATCGAGGTGGAAGGGTGTCCACAAGGCATGTCAAACGGCCAAGTCCTCGGACCGTTTGACATGGGGGGCTCGTGATGGGTCTCAGAACTTATGGCCCAAAATAACAACTGTAGGCCCAGAGGATCATATGGGTAAATTGGTCCAAGAGGCCCACAAGCCCAATTAGGCCCAAATGATTAAGCTTGTTCCAAGCACCTGGAGGACCAAACCGTGCAACCAAGGATGGCGTTGGCAGACCGAGAGGTCACTGTGATTCGTGTGGGGACAAGGACAGCCAGAAAAGCCACGATAACCAAGAACGCCAGCTTGGATGGCTTGCACAGGACGCACCTCCACGGGTACTCAACGGCCTCTGACACTTGAGAAGATAACTCTCGTGAGAAAAGGGAAAGAGTGAAGGGAGAAAGAAAGAAGCCTGACTTCTAACACTGTAATTCCCTATAAAAGAGAATCATCCCACAAGTTCTCATTGTACTCTTTGACAAGTTAGTGCAATTTCTCGGACTTCCCGTCCGTTCCCGTGGTTTTTTACCCCTCTCTGTTTAACGGGGTTTTCCACGTAAATTTGCGCATTCTCTCATCGTCCTCGCACTTCCATTATACTGCTCGTGCACTACTTATTTTGTGTTGTTAGTATCCGTCCACCCGCTCGTATTTCACAAAACAGGTGGTCGAAACTCTCGGACGCAACAGCTGTTAATGTTGTAAAAAAAATTTTAAATATAACTGTTTTTCATATATATAT
>JAODPA010068694.1:0-10121 GCA_025585075.1 Nepenthes mirabilis | reverse complement strand
TATATAAGGAGTTATCTTAGTTTTTCTCTTTTACACATCTTGAACCAAGGTGCTTTTCCTTCTAAGTGGCTACTCTTGATACCCCTTACCATGTATTGTAGGGCATCATGATTTCGTAGCCTGTTGGAGAGGATTAACCATTTCTAGGCCTCTACGCTCTTGTGTGATGACATCTTTGTTGGATCTTCATATCAACTAGTTAGAGCCAATTGACTAAATATTGAATCTAAGATGGGGTGAACCTTTATAGTTCCTTTACATTCAATATGCTTCTAGTTATTAGATCACCCCTTTCTCCTTTTTTTCTTTCAGATCAAATGACTTTAGCATTTATCTTGTAAAGACATACCTTGTACCTAAATATATCTATAGAATTAAAAAATTATTTTTTAAATTCAGGACACAGTTTTTAATCTATTACTTTCACTTAGATTTGTATTTATCTATATGTGATTATAAATTGTTGAAATTTTATATTAATAAAGCTACCTGAATTGAAAATTTCTTCAATTATTAGTTTCAAAAACTCAGCATTTTCTAGGTTCTAATTTTTTGTCTTCCTATAATTTTGACGCCGGATAGTTTTATTTTCTGATAGTTCACCTTTTTGATGAATCTGTATACTTCATTGAAAAACTGAGACTTCAGGTTACTAGAATTGGCAGATTCATTTGGTAAAGCAAACTGAATTCCCGAAACATAATTTCTTTAACTTAATAACATTAGGGATATCATTATTTTTGTGATGAAATGAGTCATTAATAGTGCGAGTAACGTAATAACAAGCATCATGGAAATTGCATCATTTTTAATCATTTTAACATGCAACATTTTGAGTATGAGAAAAGGTAAAAGATTTGTCACCATTTGAATAACATGTAGTTTGGATTAGCATTATCATTTAAAATACATTACTTTCAATTTCAATTGCCCTTTCAAATTTCAACATCTTTCATTTTTCTTTTTAAACCCTTAAAGTGTATTTTTCTTTTCTTTGCACTAAAATATTGCTTCTCGATTCCTCTAATTGTCTAGCTTTAGTTTCCCATGGCTTCCTAAAGTGCTTCAAAGAATGTTGCCAATATCACTTCTTGCCTTACCATAGATGATATACTACTCATCTATGACTGGTACAATATTTCTTCTATCATTCCCTTTCAAGTTCCTTTATTTGATGTAACAGTTTAAGGATAACTTTAATGCTCTATGTGAGGTTCATCTAAAGGACAACTTTTGGATTCCTTTTGCGATAGAATTTGAAGAAATAATGACAACTTTAGCCATTCTAGTTACCCATCTCCATCCCAATGCCATTAGCTATATTGGAGCATTGTATGTGTTCTTTAGCCAGTAGGATCTTTATTTTAACCAAAAAAGTGACTTAATCTCCCTTATTCCTAGGAAGGAATTTAAAATAAGTGGTGAAAATTTCAATTCGGCGAAGAATTGGAATGACTAATTTCTCTACATCAAGGTTCTCAATAACTAGATTTTGTTGAATAAATAAGGTGACATCAACATTACATAATCTAGTTTGATTCTTCAAAGTGACCGTGCAATGAATAGAATACGAGCTGATCTAATAAAAGAGAATATGAATGAGTTACACAAGATTGGCAATTTCTTAACCCAAACTGGTCTGAACGCAGTTAAATGGTACGTTGTATTTGGGCAAGAAGCCATTGTAGATATTCCTCCTTATCCTTTTAAAGGGGGGCAACGGTGGCATCTTCATAGATTCACCTTCCCATGTTATCTCTGATCAACCCAATGTCCAGACTCAGCCCCTCACTCGGACAATGATGAGATTTTGAGAGTTACTGAGGAGGTTTCGGCTGAGTTGGCTAGGATGGAAGTCAAACAATTTGTTCATCCTACAACTTCAGCTATCATCCCCTCTTCCATCAGTTCTTTAAAGGATGTGTCTACCTTAAATTTTAAAGAAATAATCCCTATTGTTTCTTTGAGAGGGGAGCATGATTTTTTATATCATTCATCACATAAGGATGAGCCAATTGATACTCCTATCATTACGAAGTGTGGAATTTTTATCATTCTTGCTACTTCTTTCGAACCAAATAATATCGTAGATATTGTTAAAGAGTTTGCTATTCATTCGTTCCAATCCTCTTTGATTTCTGTGGATTCTAAGGCTTCACAAGGAATCCCAAGTTTTGACATTTTCCTGCATTGTAGACCTCTATATCTTCTTCATTGGATATAGTTGTCTATACTAAACCTGACTCAACAGGATCACCATTAGGTTTTACATCCAGAGAGGGTAGTCCAACCCAAGAAGTATCCTCTGAGCCTTTAATTATGAGTGATTCATTTGTCTTTTTTGTAGTTTATAAACTTTATGTGTCAAATCAAAGGCATTCTCTTTAGCCAGGATAATGAAATTGATCACTTATCTTGGTCTTGCATTGATCAATCCATAGTCTGAGGTTTTGAGTTTAGGGTTGTGGTCGTTGAAGTTAGTTGTTATTCTTTGAGGATTGAGCTGCTTGTCTTTGGAAAGAGTTGTCTAAGTAGATGTGTAGGTCTTGTAATTATGCTGACCAAGTTCCATTATTAGAGACTGTTCCAGTGCTTTGAAAAATAAAGCTCTTGAAGCTAAACAACACTTGGAGTAGTTGCCAAGGTCGTGGATGGACTAAGAGCTCAATGCTTAAGGCTTGGAGGGTTATTAAGGAGGAGCGTCCAATTAAGAAATAGGATCTCTACTTGATTCTCAATTTAAAGAGGGAATCGATCTTTATAAGAGGATCATCTTCTTGGTAGCCCCTGACTTTCCTACTAGTTGCTTAGATGTTAGAAATTTTAAAGCTTCTTCAACTTCTGATATCCAAAATTTTGAGGAACAATGTAGCTCTCCAACTTTGAGGTCTAACCCCAACCATTATCTATAGAATTGTCGAGCAGTTTTGTCCTTAAATTTCATAAGCACATGTTATATTTGTGAATGAGATGTAATTTATCTTTTAATGTATATATTCAAATTTTCATCTTCAAATATCCATTACTCATTAACTGATGTTGTTCCAACGATTTAGGCCCAGAGCATATATGAGTTTTTAATTATCAGATGGTGGGTATGATTGCCAGCTAAATCTTTTAACTATTATTAGTTAGGCAATTATAAGATGGTTGAATTAATTGTCGGCTAAACCTTTTGACTATTATCACTGACCAGGTAGGACTGTAGTCCTTAAATGATTGATTGAACATGCGTATTCCGTGGAAGGATGTATTGACACTTACGTGTTGATAGTATCACTAAGTTTAGTAGGTTAGAAAAGTATTAATCAAGTCTTGATTGACTTCATCAAGCCTATCTTTTGACTTCTTAAAAGAAAATCAAACACTTAGTTTTTAAACCCTGAGTCTTTTAGAATTGTTGGTACATAACCACGCTTAGGCCCATAGGTTCTGTTATATCTATACCTTAATCGTTTCCTTAAATCAACATATTTTATTACATGTATTGTCTGACTCAAGGTCAGTCAGAAACAAATCAAAATATCAACTATATTGATAACTTGAAAGAGAAAACTATGACATACGAGCACTCCAAAGTGATAGGTAGGGCATACCTATATGTATCTAGGCCGACTTCTTTATTGGTAGCATTTTTTTTGTGAAAGGTGCTCTAAGTAGGAGGGACTAGCTTTCTGTTTTGAGCATGTAATTTGTACACCCCGTTGTGAAGTATAGCATACTTTAAGAATGGTCCCTCCTAAATTAAGTAAAATTTATTATTATGTGTTGGCTTCCCAATTGCTTCAATATTCCTGAATGCCAATTCGCTGACCTTGAAAGTCCATACCTTTACTTTTGTTGTAGTACTAATTAACTCTTTGTTGATATGATACAGCCCGAACGTGTGCCGCCTCCCTAATTTCCTCTAAGAGGTCCAAATTTTATCTTAGAAGTCAAAAATTTGGATTTGGAGAAAAGTTTTTCACTCAATATTTTGGCAATCCTATATCCATCGAGATAACATTTTTTGTTCTGGAGTATAGGTTGAATTGCAATTCCCTTTTGAGCTCTCTTAGAGTCATTTAGTATGACCAAAGTACTGAAAGAAGTTTATCTACCTAGGCCCCTCAAACTTTGTATAACTTGGTTTTAACCTACTCATTTTTATCTTATTTGCCACTTCTACTTATCTATTTATTTGTATGTATGAGATTAATGTATGACCAATCTAATTTCAAGGCCTTTACAATGTTTTGTGATCCTTCTTTCAAAGAATCGGGTACTTTTGTTGGTCATTATAACTTGTGATATTTCAAATCTACAAACAATATTTGGCGTATAAATTTTGTTACTTTCTACTCTATAATTTTGACCAATGAAGAAGTTTTAACCCATTTCGTAAAGTAATTCACCATAACAATAATTAATTTTCTTTGTCCAACTACTATAGAAAATAAACCTAACCTGTCTAGTCTATTCCGTGCGAATGGAAAAAGAGCATGCAAAGCCTCGTGTTCTACTTGTGGTTGGCGGGATACGTTACCATAAATTTGGCAATTCTTGCATTTGTTGACAAACTCCATTGCATCCTTCTTCATGTATAACCAATAATAGCCCTATCTTATAATTTTAAAGGGCAAATTTTTGCCTCCCATGTGGATTCCACATATACCGAGATATACCTATTTGAGAGCATAATTAGTTTTCAATAGAGATAGACAGCATATGTAGGGTATTGAATAACCCCATCGGTATATTAACCTGTCCATAGGAGTGTACCAACAATTATTTTTAAAATGTGTTTTGCCTCTATGGAATCACTCGGAAGCGTTCCATCCTCAAGGTATTTTAGATATGGTGTCATCCAAATTATCACATCTGACACTTGAGGAACCTTATCTTTTTCTTTGATGCTAGGACTTTGAAGCATTCTCATATCTCTAGCATATTGCTCTAAAATACGAGATGTTACCATTTTAAAGAGTCAAACGGTTTTTCAATCATCTTCCCTTAGCATATGGATAATTTCAACCTTGTCGAGGGATAATAAGTGATCTTATACCTTATGGAGATATCTGGCTAAGTTCGGGTTAAATACTTCAAAATTAGCCAATACTTGATTGACTACTAACTCAGAATCAATGTAAATGATTAGGTTCTTAATGAAACACTCATTTGCCAACTTTAAGTAGGTTAGCAAATCCTTATATTCCAACACATTGTTAGTGGCTAGGAACTCGAATATGACTGAGAATTTTATCTCAAATCTTTTGGGTGAAGTTAATACTACCCCAACTCCGCTACTTGACTGTGAGGATGCTCAACCAACATGTAACATCCATGCAAGTGGTAGCCGTTCTAGAGTTGCCTCCATGGTTTCGTTTCTTTGTTCCAAGGTTGGGGTCATTTTAATAATAATGTCCGTGGGGGTTTAACCCTTTATGGAGGGTCGCACTCTAAATTCCATGCTAAACTCGCACAATTTGGTTGACTATTTTATCAAGCATCTATATACTTATGGCATCTGCAAGATCCTTGATTAGTTAATACTACAATCTCATGGGCCTAAAAATATAGTTGGAGCCTTTTCGTAGCAAAATCTAAGGCTAAACTAACCTTTTTCGTTCATGCATACCGAGTCTCCATGTCAATTAAAATTTTATTTATATAGTATACTGGTTTATGAGTCCCCACCTCTTCTCTGACCAACATTACACTCAAGGCTATCTTTGAGACGACAAGGTAAAGACATAATTCCTCATTCTCTTTGGGATAAGTCAATAAAGATGGATGCATTAGATATTCTTTCAACTTTTGGAAAGCTTGTTGACACTCATCCATCCACCAGGGATCGTTTGTTATTGCTCCTCTTAATACTTTGAAGAATAAGAGATATTTTTCAGTTGGCTTCACCAAAAATCGGGATAGAGCCACCAATCTTCCGATTAGCCTTTAGTTTTCCTAAATAGTCCAAAATATTCTATGTCTATTATGGCCTTTATCTTTTTTGAATTCACCTCTATCCTATATTGTGAGGCAATGAACCCCAAAAACTTACTGAAAGTTACTCCAAAAACACATTTGGTCATATTTAACTTTATTTAATACGTTCTGAGTACCTTAGATGTCTCATTAGATTGTTAATATGGTTGTCGATTAGTATGTTTTTGATAAGTATGTCATTCACATACACCGCCACATTTTTTCTAATATGCCGCTCAAATATTTTATTTACCAGCCTATAGTATGTTACACCAATTTTCTTCAATCCAAATAGTATTACTTTATAGTAGTAGGTTCGTTGATTAGTTATGAACGAGATTATCTCTTCAGCTTCTACATTTGTTCGGAGTTGGTTATACCCAAAATAAATATCCGTAAAGCTAATTAGTTGTGTCCGGATATTGAGTCCATCAGTTAATCGATTCTTAGAATTAGAAAACTATCTTTTGGATATATTTTATTTATATGTATAGAGTTAATACACATCATGTATTTTTTGTTACTCTTTTTGACAAGGACAACATTAGATAATCAACCTGAATAATTAATCTCTTTGATAAATCTTACATCACTTACCTTCTTGACCTCTTCGTCAATTACTATAAGTTTTTTTATAGTACAATTTCATCTTTTTTGTCTGACTAGTTTATATCTTGAAGAAGTAATCAACCGCAACAATGATGAATTTTCTTTATTCGGTAGTAATCGAAAATAGACCCAATATGTTTAGCTCCCATTGCAGAATGGCCAGGGAGACTATAAGGCTTGAAATTTTATATGAGGTTGGCGAGTAATGATCCTTAGAAGCTAATTAGTAATGTTCCCCACTTGCTATGCAACCTTGAATGCTAAGTTCTTTCTACCTATATGCACTTCATAAATATCGAGATGCGCTTCTTTTAAGGCATAATCGGCTTGGTGGGTGTTACGCAGTGTATATATGGAATGGAGTTGCCTGTTCTGTAGTGTTTTCCATCTACAAATGTGTACCTTTTGAAGGTCTTCTTTATACATTTTTCTTTTGCCGGATCATCTTGTAGTGCCCCATTCTCAAGATATCTATGATATAGTGTCATCCAAATCACTTCATCTAACACTCGGAGCATTTCATCTTATTCCTCTATACTCAAGTTCATGAGTATTTTCCTCATTTCTTTAACATATTGTTCAAAGCTTCCAAATGCTACCATTTTGGCTAGCTAGTTGATTTTTTAGTTGTCTTCTCTTAGAATGTGGTGAATCACCACTTTAGCAAAGAATGATAGAAAACTCCATGCCTTTAGAAGGCATTTGGCCATACTCGAATTAGATACTTTAAAATTTGCTAGTAATTGATTCACCACCAATTTTGAGTTATTGTAGATGGTTCAATTCTTGGCCAAGTACTGTCTTACTAACTTGAGTTTGGTCAATAAGGCCACATATTCAATTGCATTATTAGTAGCTTGAAATCCATATATTATTGAATATTCAATCACAAATCCATTTGATGTTATCAATACTATTCCGACTCTACTTATCAATTAAGAAGATGATTTTTTGACACATAAAGTCCATAATGGAGTCCCGACATCAGCGGGTTTGTTTTCATGGTTATCTAGGCTTTTAGGAATTGGAGTCATTGTTTTAACTATAAAATCTATGAACACTTGACTTTTTATAGATGAGCATGCCCTAAACTCTATGCTAGCCTTGCCCAATTTGACAGCCCATTTCATTAAGCACTCAGATATTTCTGACCATTACAAGATCCCTTTTAATGGCTGATTGGTCATGAACATAATCTTGTGTGCTGGAAAGTACGGTTGGAATTTTCTCACGGCACAAATCAAGGCCTTTGCTACTTTCTTGGCTTGAGAATATTGAGTCTCTTTGTGAGATTGAATATTATTGACATAGTATATCAGTTGTTGTATACTGGCCCCTTCCCTAGTCATAACAGAGCTCAGTGCTACTTTTGAAATGACTAAGTAATGGTACAGCTCTTCACCGTCTTTTGGACAGGTTAAAAGAGGTGGATTTGCCAAGCACTCTTTTCACCTTTGGAGTACTTATTGAAAATTTTCTATTCACCGGAATCCATTAGTCTTCACCCTTCTTAATGCTTTAAAGAATGATAAATATTTCTCGACGGATTTTGTCAAGAACTTGGATAGGGTGGCAAGCCTTCCAATTAAGCTCTAAACCTCATTCGGTGATCGAGGTGATTCCATGTCTATGATGACTTAAATTTTATTTGGATTTGCCTTGATTCTCCAATATGAAATAAAAAAGCCTGGGAATTTTTCAGATGTCATTCAAAATGCACATTTTGTTATAATCAATTTTATTCTATGTGCTCAGAGTACTTTGAAGACTTTAGCCAAGTTGTGAATATGGCCGTCGGCCAATACACTTTTGATGAGCATGCCATACTATGTATATCTCTATATTCTTTCCTATCTAAATTTCAAACATTTTGTTGATCAATCTTTGATATGTTGCCCAACATCCTTTAAATTAAAGGATATCATTTTGTAGCAATAAGTCCTTCATCAGTCATAAATGAAGTCATTTCTACATCTTCAGGGTTCATTTTGATCTGATTGTAATCAAAATAGGTATCCATAAAATTCAATAATTTGTACCCAGACGTCGAATTGTTCAACTAGTCAATCCTTGGCAATGTAAAACTATCTTTAAAATATATTTTATTTATATTTGTGAAGTTGATACATATCCTCCATTTCTCATTGCTTTCCTTAACCAAGATGATATTTGACAACCAGTCCAAATAATGAACTTTACTAATGAACCTAGCGTCAAACAATTTTTTAACTTCCTCACGCATGGTAATGAACTTCTCAACAGATTAATTTCTTTAATTTTGTCTGATTGGCTTATGCCCAAAAAGTAGACTCACATTATGAACCATGAGTTCCGTAGGTATTTCATCTCAAAAATCAAATTCTTCAATTGACTACAAAGGTGTTGAAGGGCCTATTTGTATCAAATAGCAACTTCTTCTAGTGACATGGTCGCCTCAAATTTCTCCTACTCTTTAAGGGGTCATAAATTCATCTTTAAATGTGAGATAGAAGTCATTAACCCAAAAGTCACTAAATATGGTCAACCGACAATAGCATTGTAGATCGAAGGTAGATTTACCACTAAGAATGTTAGCATATGGAAAGCTATTTTAAGATATGTTCCCAATGAAACTTCTAGATAAAAGATCCCCTACACCTGCACCAATTCACTATATAATCCACATAATGGACCATCAACCGGCTGCATTTGATTCTTCTTAAGCCGTAACTTAATGAACCGATCTAGATAAAGAATCTTTCATAAAATTTCATTATCAATAAAGATTCATTTTAATTGGTAGTCAACAATCTCATCCGAAATGAGGGCTGATATAACAAGAGAATTTAAATCGGGAGATATTACATGTGTTATATTATCATTACTGAAACTAATAACATCGTTTGATCTAAAAAGAAGTGAGTTTGGTTTTCATAATAGTAAATTTTGATCATATATATCACAATAATTTAACAAGAGGTAAGAGGAATATGAGACCCATTCCCTTATATATCCTCCGGTACTTAAATAAATAATCATTTTGATAGAAACTGAAAGATACTGAAAGAAAGATGAAAGGGGATAAGTATAGAATTGAATGAGTTATGAGAACTACTCTCTATAGTTTTTATTACACTTGTAACAAGTAGTTGTTCGTCAGAGTCTGCAGTGCCTCCACTCCTAATTGGGAATCTGTAATTATAGTGTTGGCACCAATTGACATGTCTATCCAAAATTAATTTTTATTGTCAAAAACATTACATTGTATTTATTGTCAACTATTACAACTATTACAAAATCGTAGCTTATTTTAGTTTAGTAATCATCCAACAGTAAATATTTGACATTTATTAAACCATTATTATCTGCATTAGTATGACTAATGATCCCTTGATTTGATATAACTATTTATTAGGACTCAATGTCTTATTTATTATTTTATCAGGCTATTGATTGCCTTCGCCCTCAATGCTTTCGATCATCCGGACACCCAACCAATCGGTTAAAGTTTTGAAGGGGATATTCCTGAACTGGATTAATGTCTACATTATTCGCTTTGATAATATTGG